>JACDQD010000072.1:0-32338 GCA_019843655.1 Lethocerus indicus | reverse complement strand
CAAAATGTATCCACCGTTTGACAGTCCATAACTGTAAACTAATTGAGGAGTTGTGCCTCATTTTTGGTGAAAGTGTAGCTTAAAACCAACTTAAAGATATATATCATCAGACTGTAGGTGTTGGAAATCAAGGTCACCATTATTAACATCCACAGAGAGAGAGAGAAACGATGCCGGCCAACTGCACCACCTCAACTACTGACTGCACAACGTGTCCAGTCGGGGATATTTGCACGTGAATATGTAGGATGGATTCTCCAAGTTCATCCAATGTGGTCTGGGGCTTTTGGCGTCGATAAACTACGTCCTTTACCGTTTTCCCCCACAGCACAGGTAAAAGTACAGAGGAGAACGCCTGGTGGCCTCTATCCATCTTACAGGTAGATTTTCGTCGAGATCAGCCCCCGTACATAATACAACGCTTTTTGTATGGCGCGATTGCCCCAACTACAAAAACTATAACACTGCCGAAAATGAGATATATCTTTAAGTTGGACTTTAAGCTACACTTTCACCAAAAATGAGATACAACTCCTCCAATTAGTTTGGTGTTATGGACTGTCAAAAGGTGGATACATTTTTGGACCACCCTCTGTATATATATATATATATTCCAACTTTGTCCTCTGCTATTTATTTTTATATTCCCGGGTTTATCCTGTTTTTTTTTTTCGGACGGTCCGATTTATTTGCATTTTTCCCTACCGTTTCGGTACCGATTTTCGCCCTGAACGTCGACGGTCGTGAACCGGACCGGTACTGAGGCGGCTGGTTAACGTACCGTTGTAGACGGTATTGTTCTGTTACGGTACCTCCCCACCCGTGTAACGGACCACTGTTGACCTGATATGGACGATTGTGGTAATTTTCGAAATTTAGAAAATTTTCGTTTTTTCAAATTTCCTCTATAGGACAAGTACCTCGTTCTGGGGACCACTGTTGAACCAATATGGAACGATTGGGAAAATTTTCGAAATTTTAAAAATTTTCGTTTTTTTCATTTCTCTATAGGACAAGTGTACCTCGTTCTGGGGACCACTGTTGACCCAATATGGAACGATCAGGGAAAATTTTCGAAATTTTTCGTTTTTTCACTTATAGGACAAGTGTACCGTCTTGCGGGGACCTACTGCTTGACCCGATATGGGACGATTAGAAAAATTTTCGAAATTTTAAAAATTTTCGTTTTTTCAAATTTCCTCTATAGGACAAGTGTACCTCGTTCTGGTGGACCACTGTTGACCCAATATGGGACGATTCGGGGAAAATTTTCGAAATTTTAGAAAATTTTCGTTTTTTCAAATTTCCTCTATAGGACAAGTGTACCTCGTTCGGGGGACCACTGTTGACCCAATATGGGACGATTGGGGGAAAATTTTCGAAATTTTAGAAAATTTTCGTTTTTTCAAATTTCCTCTATAGGACAAGTGTACCTCGTTCGGGGGACCACTGTTGACCCAATATGGGACGATTCGGGGAAAATTTTCGAAATTTTTCGTTTTTCAAATTTCCTATAGGACAAGTGTACTCGTTCTGGGGACCACTGTTGACCAATATGGGACGATTGGGGAAAATTTTCGAAATTTTAAAAATTTTCGTTTTTCAAATTTCCTCTATAGGACAAGTGTACCTGTTCTGGGGACCACTGTTGAACCCAATATGGGACGATCTGGGAAAATTTTCGAAATTTTAAAAATTTTCGTTTTTCAAATTTCCCTATAGGACAAGTGTACCTCGTTCTGGTGGACCACTGTTGACCCAATATGGGACGATTGGGAAAATTTCGAAATTTTTTCGTTTTTTCAAATTTCCTCTATAGGACAAGTGTACCTCGTTCTGGGGACCACTGTTGAACCCAATATGGGACGATTGGGGAAAATTTTCGAAATTTTAAAATTTTCGTTTTTCAAATTCTCTATAGGACAAGTGTACCTCGTTCGGGGAGGGACCACTGTTGACCCAATATGGGACGATTCTGGGAAAATTTCGAAATTTTTCGTTTTTTTCAAATTTCCCTAGGACAAGTGTACCTTGTTCTGGTGGACCACTGTTGACCCGATATGGGACGATTCGGGGAAAATTTTCGAAATTTTAAAAATTTTCGTTTTTTCAAATTTCCTCTATAGGACAAGTGTACCTCGTTCTGGTGGACCACTGTTGACCCAATATGGGACGATTGGGGGAAAATTTTCGAAATTTTAAAAATTTTCGTTTTTTCAAATTTCCTCTATAGGACAAGTGTACCTCGTTCTGGGGACCACTGTTGACCCAATATGGGACGATTGGGGAAAATTTTCGAAATTTTAAAAATTTTCGTTTTTTCAAATTTCCTCTATAGGACAAGTGTACCTCGTTCGGGGGACCACTGTTGACCCAATATGGGACGATTCGGGGAAAATTTTCGAAATTTTAAAAATTTTCGTTTTTTCAAATTTCCTCTATAGGACAAGTGTACCTCGTTCGGGGGACCACTGTTGACCCAATATGGGACGATTCGGGGAAAATTTTCGAAATTAAAAAATTTTCGTTTTTTCAAATTTCCTCTATAGGACAAGTGTACCTCGTTCGGGGGGACCACTGTTGACCCAATATGGGACGATTCCGGGAAAATTTTCGAAATTTTCGTTTTTCTACTTTCCTTTATAGGACAAGTGTACCTCGTTCGGGGGGACCACTGTTGACCCAATATGGGACGATTCCGGGAAAATTTTCGAAATTAAAAAATTTTCGTTTTTTCAAATTTCCTCTATAGGACAAGTGTACCTTGTTCTGGGGGACCACTGTTGACCCAATATGGGACGATTCCGGGAAAATTTTCGAAATTAAAAAATTTTCGTTTTTTCAAATTTCCTCTATAGGACAAGTGTACCTCGTTCGGGGACCACTGTTGACCCAATATGGGACGATTCGGGGAAAATTTTCGAAATTTTAAAAATTTTCGTTTTTTCAAATTTCCTCTATAGGACAAGTGTACCTCGTTTGGGGACCACTGTTGACCCAATATGGGACGATTGGGGGAAAATTTTCGAAATTTTTTTTCAAATTTCCTCTATAGGACAAGTGTACCCTCGTTCTGGTGGGACACCGTTGACCCGATATGGGACGATTCGGGAAAATTTCGAAATTTTAAAATTTTCGTTTTTCAAATTTCCTCTAGGACAAGTGTACCTCGTTCTGGGGACCACTGTTGACCCAATATGGGACGATTGGGGGAAAATTTTCGAAATTTTAAAAATTTTCTTTTTTCAAATTTCCTCTATAGGACAAGTGTACCTCGTTTGGGGGTCCACTGTTGACCCAGTATAGGACAAATTGGGGAAAATTTTCGAAATTTTCAAAATTTTCAGTTTTCCTACTTTCCTTTATAGGACAAGTGTACCTCGTTTGGGGGTCCACTGTTGACCCAGTATAGGACAAATTGGGGAAAATTTTCGAAATTTTCAAAATTTTCAGTTTTCCTACTTTCCTCTATAGGACAAGTGTACCTCGTTTGGGGGTCCACTGTTGACCCAGTATAGGACAAATTGGGGAAAATTTTCGAAATTTTAAAAATTTTCTTTTTTTCAAATTTCCTCTATAGGACAAGTGTACCTCGTTCGGGGGACCACTGTTGACCCAGTATAGGACAAATTGGGGAAAATTTTCGAAATTTTAAAAATTTTCTTTTTTTCAAATTTCCTCTATAGGACAAGTGTACCTCGTTCGGGTGGACCACTGTTGACCCAATATGGGACGATTCGGGGAAAATTTTCGAAATTTTAAAAATTTCGTTTTTCAAATTTCTATAGGACAAGTGTACCTCGTTCGGGGACCACTGTTGACCCAATATGGGATCGATTAGGGAACATTTTCGAAATTTTAAAATTTTCGTTTTTCAAATTTCCTCTATAGGACAAGTGTACCTCGTTCGGGGGACCACTGTTGACCCAATATGGGACGATTCGGGGAAAATTTTCGAAATTTTAAAAATTTTCTTTTTTTCAAATTTCCTCTATAGGACAAGTGTACCTCGTTTGGGGGTCCACTGTTGACCCAATATGGGACGATTCGGTTTTCGAAATTTTAAAATTTTCGTTTTTCAAATTTCCTCTATAGGACAAGTGTCTCGTTCGGGACCACTGTTGACCCAATATGGGACGATTGGGGAAATTTTCGAAATTTTAAAATTTTCGTTTTTCAAATTTTCTATAGGACAAGTGTACCTCGTTCTGGGGGACCACTGTTGACCCAATATGGGACGATTGGAAAATTTTCGAAATTTTAAAAATTTTCGTTTTTCAAATTTCTATAGGACAAGTGTACCTGTTCTGGTGGACCACTGTTGACCCAATATGGGACGATTGGGAAAATTTTCGAAATTTTAAAAATTTCGTTTTTCAAATTTCTCTATAGGACAAGTGTACTCGTTCTGGGGACCACTGTTGACCCAATATGGGACGATTGGGGAAAATTTTCGAAATTTTAAAAATTTTCGTTTTTTCAAATTTCCTCTATAGGACAAGTGTACCTCGTTCGGGGGACCACTGTTGACCCAATATGGGACGATTCGGGGAAAATTTTCGAAATTTTAAAAATTTTCGTTTTTCAAATTTCCTCTATAGGACAAGTGTACCTCGTTCGGGGGACCACTGTTGACCCAATATGGGACGATTCGGGGAAAATTTTCGAAATTTTAAAAATTTTCGTTTTTTCAAATTTCCTCTATAGGACAAGTGTACCTCGTTCGGGGGACCACTGTTGACCCAATATGGGACGATCTAAAATTTTCGAAATTTTAAAATTTTCGTTTTTCAAATTTCCTCTATAGGACAAGTGTACCTCGTTCTGGTGGACCACTGTTGACCCAATATGGGACGATTGGGGGAAAATTTTCGAAATTTTAAAAATTTTCGTTTTTTCAAATTTCCTCTATAGGACAAGTGTACCTCGTTCTGGTGGACCACTGTTGACCCAATATGGGACGATTCGGGGAAAATTTTCGAAATTTTAAAAATTTTCGTTTTTTCAAATTTCCTCTATAGGACAAGTGTACCTCGTTCTGGTGGACCACTGTTGATATGGGACGATTCGGGGAAAATTTCGAAATTTTAGAAAATTTTCGTTTTTTCAAATTTCCTCTATAGGACAAGTGTACCTCGTTCGGGGGGACCACTGTTGACCCAATATGGGACGATTCGGGGAAAATTTTCGAAATTTTAAAAATTTTCGTTTTTTCAAATTTCCTCTATAGGACAAGTGTACCTCGTTCTGGTGGACCACTGTTGACCCGATATGGGACGATTCGGGGAAAATTTTCGAAATTTTAAAAATTTTCGTTTTTTCAAATTTCCTCTATAGGACAAGTGTACCTCGTTCTGGTGGACCACTGTTGACCCAATATGGGACGATTCGGGGAAAATTTTCGAAATTTTAAAAAATTTTCGTTTTTTAAAATTTCCTCTATAGGACAAGTGTACCTCGTTCGGGGGGACCACTGTTGACCCAATATAAGACAATTGGGAGAAAATTTTCGAAACTTTAGAAAATTTTCGTTTTTTAAAATTTCCTCTATAGGACAAGTGTACCTCGTTCGGGGGAACCACTGTTGACCCAATATAAGACAATTGGGAGAAAATTTTCGAAACTTTAGAAAATTTTCGTTTTTTAAAATTTCCTTTATAGGACAAGGTACCTCGTCTGGTGGACCACTGTTGACCCGATATATTTTCGAAATTTTTAAAATTTTCGTTTTTCAAATTTCCTCTATAGGACAAGTGTACTCGTTCACACTGTTGACCCAATATGGACGATTGGGAAATTTTCGAAATTTTAAAATTTTCGTTTTTCAAATCTCTATAGGACAAGTGTACCGTTCTTGGTGGACCACTGTTGACCCAATATGGGACGATTTGGGAAAATTTTCGAAATTTTAAAATTTTCGTTTTTCAAATTTCTATAGGACAAGTGTACCTCGTTCTGGGGACCACTGTTGACCCAATATGGGACGATTCGGGGAAAATTTCGAAATTTTAAAATTTTCGTTTTTCAAATTTCCTTTATAGGACAAGGTACCTCGTTCAGGGACTACTGTTGACCCAATATGGGACGATTGGGAAAATTTTCGAAATTTTAAAAAATTTTCATTTTTTTTCAATTTCCCATAGGGACGTAGGGATCCACTACAACTGATATGGGACGAACATTTTCGAAATTTTAAAAATTTTCGTTTTTTCAAATTTCCCTATAGTGTACCTCGTCACCACTGTTGACCCAATATGGGACCCTGTTCAAATTTCCTGATATAGGACAAGTGACCTCGTTCGACTGTTGACCCAATATGGGACGATTGGGGAACATTCGAAATTTTAAAAATTTTCGTTTTTTCAAATTTTTATAGGACAAGGTACCCGTTCTGGTGGGACCACTGTTGACCTGATATGGGATGATTCGGGGAAAATTTTCGTTTTTTCAAATTTCCTCTATAGGACAAGTGTGTACTTAACTTGGGGGACTACTGTTGACCCAATATGGGACGATTGGGGGAAAATTTTCGAAATTTTAAAAAATTTTCGTTTTTTCAAATTTCCTCTATAGGACAAGTGTACCTCGTTCGGGGGGGACCACTGTTGACCCAATATGGGACGATCTGGGAAAATTGAAATTTTAAAAATTTTGTTTTTTCAAATTTCCTCTATAGGACAAGTGTACCCTGTCTGGGGACCACTGTTGACCCAATATGGGACGATTGGGAAAATTTTCGAAATTTTAAAAATTTTCGTTTTTCAAATTTCTATAGGACAAGTGTAATTTCGTCTGGTAACTACTGTTGACCCAATATGGGACGATTGGAAAATTTTCGAAATTTTAAAATTTTCGTTTTTTCAAATTTCCTCTTCAAATCGGGGACCCTCAATATATTGGGAGGAAAACAAGTAAACCTCGTTCTGGTCTGACCTGATATCGATTCTGGGGGTTTTTCAAATTTCTATAGGGACTTGTTCACTACCGTTGTTGACGATTTGGGGAAAATTTTCGAAATTTAAAAATTTTGTTTTTCAAATTTCTATAGGACAAGTGTACTCCCTGGACCACTGGACCACTGTTGACCTAATATGGGACGATTCGGGGAAAATTTTCGAAATTTTAAAATTTTCAAATTTCTAGGACAAGTGTACCTCGTCGGGGGGACCACTGTTGACCCAATATGGGACGATTGGGGAATTTTCGAAATTTTAAAATTTTCGTTTTTATAGGAAATTTCAATAGGACCTGTACCTCGTAGGGACCACTGTTGACCCAATATGGGACGGTTAGGAAAATTTTCGAAATTTTAAAATTTTCGTTTTTCAAATTTCTCTATAGGACAAGTGTACCTCGTTCGGGGGGACCACTGTTGACCCGATATGGGACGATTCGGGGAAAATTTTCGAAATTTTAAAAATTTTCGTTTTTTCAAATTTCCTCTATAGGACAAGTGTACCTCGTTCGGGGAGGGACCACTGTTGACCCAATATGGGAAAATTTTCGAAATTTTAAAATTTTCGTTTTTCAAATCAGGTACCGTTCTGGTGGACCACTGTTGACCCAATATGGGACGATTAAAATTTTCGAAATTTTAAAATTTTCGTTTTTTCAAATTTCCTCATAGGACAAGGGCACTGTTGACCCAATATGGGACGATTGGGAAAATTTTCGAAATTTTAAAAATTTTCGTTTTTCAAATTTCCTCTATAGGACAAGGGCACTGTTGACCCAATATGGGACGATTGGGAAAATTTTCGAAATTTTAAAAATTTTCGTTTTTCAAATTTCCTCTATAGGACAAGTGTACCTCGTTCTGGGGGGTCCACTGTTGGCAATAGAGATTAGGGAAAATTTTCGAAATTTTAAAAATTTTGTTTTTCAAATTTCTATAGGACAAGTGTACTCGTCTGGACCACTGTTGACCCCGATTCTCGTTCGATTTCCTCCAAGTGTATGGGACCACGATATGGGACGATTCGGGAAAATTTTCGAAATTTTAAAAATTTTCGTTTTTTCAAATTTCCTCTATAGGACAAGTGTACCTCGTTCGGGTGGACCACTGTTGACCCAATATGGGACGATTCGGGGAAAATTTTCGAAATTTTAAAAATTTTCGTTTTTTCAAATTTCCTCTATAGGACAAGTGTACCTCGTTCGGGGGGACCACTGTTGACCCAATATGGGACGATTCGGGGAAAATTTTCGAAATTTTAAAATTTTCGTTTTTTCAAATTTCCTCTATAGGACAAGTGTACCTCTTGTCTGGACCACTGGACCACTGTTGAAATTTTAAAAATTTTCGTTTTTCCCAATACCTCGTTCTGGTGGGACGATATGGGATGATTGGGGAAAATTTTCGAAATTTTAAAAATTTTCGTTTTTTCAAATTTCCTCTATAGGACAAGTGTACCTCGTTCTGGTGGACCACTGTTGACCCAATATGGGACGATTGGGGGAAAATTTTCGAAATTTTAAAAATTTTCGAGGGAGGTGAGTGGGTGAGGGTGCAAGTGGTGGTGAATGGCAGACAGAACAGATTACCGTACGGGTTGCATATAGGAGCGCATATAGCGTGTTGGGGTTGTTTGGGGGGTGGTTGGAGGGATGGACGGGACGGAGGGGGAATCGATAAGCCGGGCCCGGGTAATAATATAGTGCTAGTCCTGGGGTTGTGGGTGGGGTGAGTATCGACCTGTAGTATACACCAAACCGCCCTTCACCAAACACCCCACCGTACCATACATACCATACATCCACATATACATATATATATATATATATATATATATATATATATATATATATATATATATATATATATATGGGCCAGTTTTGTCTTGACGATGATTGTTGTCTGTTGTTGTAGGCTGGAGGAGAAATTCTGCTCCTTATTTAATACCTGGGTTGTACATAAAATTGTATTTACGCAATTCTAATGTAGAGGACCCCCTCTATAATACATACATTGTATCGTGGTGGAGGGGGGGTAGTTAACAGTTCTATAACTAAGGGGGGGGGATATACAGAGGGTGGTCCAAAAAAATGTATCCACCTTTTGACAGTCCATAACTTGCAAACTAATTGAGGGAGTTGTGTCTCATTTTTGGTGAAAGTGTAGCTTAAAGTCCAACTTAAAGATATATATCATAGCTGTAGGTGTTGGAAATCAAGGTCACCTGTTGGTTAGTCACACCTGTCAATTGGTATACAGAGAGAGGGTGGTCCAAAAAATGTATCCACCTTTGACAGTCATAACTTGCAAACTAATTGAGGGAGTTGCTCTCATTTTGGTGAAAGTGTAGCTTAAAGTCCAACTTGAAGATATATATCATAGCTGTAGGTGTTCGAAATCAAGGTCACCTGTTATTAGTCACACCGTCAATTGGTATACAGAGAAGAGGGTGGTCCAAAAATGTATCCACCTTTGACAGTCGATAACTTGCAAACTAATTGAGGGAGTTGTCTCTCATTTTGGTGAAAGTGCTAAAGTCCAACTTGAAGATATATATCATAGCTGTAGGTGTTGGAAATCACACCATTATTAGTCACACCGTCAATTGGTATACAGAGAAGAGGGGGAAATGTATCCACCTTTTGACAGTCATAACTTGCAAACTAATTGACCGAGTTGTTCATTTTGGTATTGTTGTAGTTTTAGTTGGGGCCTTTGTACGGGCTTATCTGGATGAAAATCTACCAGTAAGACGGATAGAGGCCGTAGAGCTGTAGAGCATCCACCACGAGTTCTCCAGACTTAACTCCTCTGTACTTTTACCTGTGCTGGGGGGGGGGACACTAAAGGACGTAGTTTATCGGCGACAAAAGCCCCCACAGCACATTGGATAAACTTGGAGAATCCATGATACATATTCACGTGCAAATATCCCCGACTGGACACGTTGTGCAGTCAGCAGTTGAGGTGGTGCAGTTGGCCGGCATCGTCACTCTCTCTCTCTGTGGATGTTAATAATGGTGACCTTGATTTCCAACACCTACAGCTATGATATATATCTTTAAGTTGGACTTTAAGCTACACTTTCACCAAAAATGAGATACAACTCCCTCAATTAGTTTGCAAGTTATCGACTGTCAAAGGGTGGATACATTTTTTTGGACCACCCTCTCTGTATACCAATTGACGGTGTGACTAATAACAGGTGACCTTGATTTCGAACACCTACAGCTATGATATATATCTTCAAGTTGGACTTTAAGCTACACTTTCACCAAAAATGAGACACAACTCCCTCAATTAGTTTGCAAGTTATGGACTGTCAAAAGGTGGATACATTTTTTTGGACCACCCTCTTCTGTATACCAATTGACGGTGTGACTAATAACAGGTGACCTTGATTTCGAACACCTACAGCTATGATATATATCTTTAAGTTGGACTTTAAGCTACACTTTCACCAAAAATGAGACACAACTCCCTCAATTAGTTTGCAAGTTATGGACTGTCAAAAGGTGGATACATTTTTTTGGACCACTCTGTATCTCTCTCTCTCTCCCCTCTCTCTCTCTCTCAGCCTCAATCTAACACTGATAACAGTGATAAGATAAGAAGGAGACAGATTAATCTCCGCCTTTATTGTGACAATTCCTCGAATTAAAATATCCGAATATACTGACCCGAGGTTGAGGCATGCTGGAGGATATGCTGGGTACGGTTTTACAGAGAGTACAGGCTAAGACTTTTCAGGGCCAGGTACACGACCCTTGACCTGCAGCGGGACAACAGTACAAAACTGAGGGTTGGCGCCCTTAGGATATCTATTATTCCCCGTTCCACTTTCACCATTATTCGTCCGACACCGCACGGAGGGTCGTTAAAAGGTTTGGGGGGGGGGGGGGGGGGAAACGAGGGGAAAATGAGGATAATGGAAGAAAGTCGAAGAGAAAACCGAAAGGGAATTGAATGAAGAACGGTACAATTAGAGTTGGCCGGCGATACGGGGGAATAGATAGAAGAGGCGAAATGAAAGAAATACGGCAATTAGAGCATTGGAAAAACATCGAAGGGACCTATATTGTCTATTCTGTGTATATTTAAAGAAAAATTAAAGTAATTGTACCCCTACGGTAATAAGGGCTACGTGACTCTCCGCCAGGCGTCGGCCAGTGACGTCACGGTCCGCGGCCGTCTCGATTTCGTCGATTCGCCGCCGGCCGGTAGTCGTCCACAATACACAACCCACAGTTGAGAATATTTCGTGAAATTTCCGAATATCGCGGCCGAATTTCCATTTAAATTTTACAGCGTTTCAACGCAAAAAGTCTGAACGTAGAGCGGCCGTCGGGTTGTGATAATAGGGGCCGGCTACGTGACTCTCCGCGGCAGGCGTCGGCCAGTGACGTCACGGTCCGCGGCCGTCTCGATTTCGTCGATTCGCCGCCGGCCGATAGTCGTCCACAATAAACAACGCAACACGCACAAAGAATATTTCGTGAAATTTCCTAATCTCGCGTCCGAATTCCCGTTTAAATTATAGAGTTTTAGCGCAAAAAAAAAATTGGACTGAACGGAGAACAGTCGTCGGGTTGTGATAATTTGGCAACGTTGACTCTCGGCGGCGGCCGTGAAACCCCGTCCCCAGTGACGTCACGGGCCGAGGCCGTCTCGATTTCGTCGATTCGCCGCCGGCCGGCCGGTGGTCGTCATGCACAATACACACAACACAATTACAGGATATTTCGTTAAATTTCTGTTTTAAATTGTCCCATTTTAGCGTAAAAACGGTATAAACAGCGATTACTGTCAATCTCAGTTATTTATCAAACAGTCAACAACAGGTTGAACGAATATTGAACAGATTGATGTGTTTGACTGGTCTTTGTCATATACGATATTTATTGTTTATTTTTCATTATTTCTTCTCTTTTTTTTATCGCCCTTTTTTTTTAATTTACAATAAAACCCCGTAGAACTTAAGTACAACACCCCCTAAATTGAAGGTTTTTCCCCCACTTCCAATCCGTAATCGGTCAACGCACAAAATGACAAATTCACTTGCCCCAGTACCTTATTATATGGGGAAAATTGAAAATTTTACTTTTTTTTTAATTCTCTCAAATCGGTCCCGGTGGTCAACTCAGTGGCTCCCAAAGTGAGATACACTTGCGTATAAAGGAAAATTGAAAAATCGAAAATTTTTCAAATTTTTGAAAATTTTGTTAGATCGGTCCCGTACCGGGTCAACAGTGGTCCCAAAGTTAGGTACACTTGTCCTATAAAGGAAAGTAGAAAAATCGAAATTTTTTGAAAATTTTTGAAAATTTTGAAATTTTTGAAATTTTTGAAATTTTTGAAATTTTTGAAATTTTTGAAATTTTTGAAATTTTTGAAATTTTTGAAATTTTTGAAATTTTTGAAATTTTTGAATTTTGAAATTTTGAAATTTTTGAAATTTTGAAATTTTGAAATTTTGAAATTTTGAAATTTTGAAATTTTGAAATTTTGAAATTTTTGAAATTTTTGAAATTTTTGAAATTTTTGAAATTTTTGAAAATTTTGAAAATTTTGAAATTTTTGAAAATTTTTGAAAATTTTTGAAAATTTTTGAAAATTTTTGAAAATTTTGTCAGATCGGTCCCGTGCCAGGCCAACAGTGGTCCCAAAGTGAGGTACACTCGCCCTATAGAGGAAAGTTGAAAAATCGAAAATTTTATTTTATTTTTGAAAATTTTCTCAAATCGGTATAGTACGGGTATATATATATATTGTCCCAAAATTAACGCAGGATTTGAATCGAATTCAGCCAAATTCACATTATATTTGAAATATTGTTCAGCAATGGAATATAAATATATATATATATATTCGGTGACGTCATAATATCGATATATCGAAGCGTTATGATACAGAAGGGAGGCATATCGACTTGACCACAGGTATCGATATATGAAAGCGATCGATAGTGGTTGCGATATCATTGGTATATATATATATATATATATATATATATATATATATATATATATATATATTGTACTGTACAATACTATCTGTTGCCAACAGTGTTTTGGCAACAGGTTAATCTTAAATCGATAGTGGGACGGCAAAAGATGTCAGATTTAGGATGAAGATATCAGAGAGAGAGAGAGAGAGAGAGCGAATAGCTTGGGAAGGCGTGACGTCACCAGACCGGGCGGCGTGACGTCACCATGACCGGGCACTTTGTTTGTGACGTCACGGTCGTCAGCGACGATTGCCAACCCCGGAAGCTATAAATATTCAAACAACTCGTAGTCGGTAGATTCGTACCGTTTGGATTCGATTTTAGCGGATCTTTCCAGAGTTTTCAGGAGACGTTCTATTTCTCACAATTCACAACTCGGTTTTTCTCAAAGCGCAATTAATACAATTAAACCTATACAATTTATAACCGAAAATACAATTTTAACACCCATATTGTATTTACAAGCGACGATTGTTTTTTTTTTTTTGGTAATTTCCGACAATTCTCGCTCGCCTACAAAATCCAACAAAAATTCCTTAGTTACGCCTAAATAAAATATTCTTATTCATCAATATACGGAAATCCGCACAGAGTATTGTCCGGTGACGTCACAATATCGATATATCGAAGCGTCATATAACAGCTGTTTAGGATATGTATCGAATCGAGCGCACTAATCGATACATCGAATGGGGATCGATAGCGGGCGCGATATCGGCGGAATTTTGGTATTTGGCCTCGGAATAAAGGAAAAAATAAAAAAATATTAGAACACAATTTCTCCCCCTTCATTATCGCTTATCGCGTCATAGAGTGGCGACAATTTAATTCCCGGAACGCGTAAGCGCCCGGGATATTTCTGTCGAAACCGGCTTGAATAAACCAATTTTTTTTTTTTTTTAATAAAGTATTTATAAGTCGAAAGTAGCAGGAGCAGTAGAAAGATGTAGCAAGAACAGAGTTTGGCACAAAGTTCTCGAAATTTTCCGAGTTTACTCGGATTTACCAGCTTTTAGTTACAGAAAATGTAATATATATATATATATATATATATATATATATATATATATATATATATATATTAATTAACGAAATATGACGCGATAAGCGATGATAAAGGGGGAGAAATTCTGTTCTAATATTTTTTTTTTTTTTCTTTATTCCGAGGCCAAATACCAAAATTCTGCCGATATCGCGCCCGCTATCGATCCCCATTCCATATATCGATTAGTGCGCTCGATTCGATATATCCTAAACAGCTGTTATATGACGCTTCGATATATCGATATTGTGACGTCACCGGACAATACTCTGCGCGGATTTCCGTATATTGACGAATAAGAAAATTTTGTAAATACAATATGGGTGTTAAAACTGTATTATCTATGTATATATATATATATATATATATATATATATATATATATATATATATATAGCTTATCACCAATCGGCCTGGAGATAGTGACGTCAGAGAACTGATAAGGCCACTGACAGCACGTACTGACTACATTCAACAAACTCTTATAAAAACTGTTTATTTCCATACGTTTTATGGAAATAAAACACACACACACAGTGACACACCCTGAAGTCTATATATATGATATTCATCACTGAGCTGTTCTGAGTCACGATCGAGTCAAGAGATTCGTGACTCATATCACCGCCGCCACTGTAGACGGCGTAAGTCGACACATGACAAATACACAAGGTATGATATCATCGATGATTATACATCAACCGGATGAATACAGTTCGGAATATACCGTTGGTGTTCGTGGTGGTGCAGGTTCCGTCTTCAGTAGTATATTCCGAAACTTCGGCGAAGAGGAAGAATATCGACGGAGAAAATAAGTTTATCGGGAAATTATGAATCAGCCAACCGACAACAATGCCAGACCGGCGTTAAACTGAAATACGAACTTGGTGCGGCCGAAAAAATATAATTTCGACAGCCACTATACAAAACAAATTTAGACCGGAGATTGGATCATCGGAAGGAAATTAGGTCTATATAATTTCAGGCGCGAAATTTCGCGTCAAGTCCCAACCGCCTCAACCGGGGTGGAAAAATAGAAAACGGTTTTTATTCATCGAAAAAAAAAACTATTTTAGAGACGTAGAGGATGCGGCCATTTGACCAGGCGCCACAGCTGTCTAGATAGCGACGACGAAGCGAATAGGAATTTTACAAAAAAAATATTAAAAACTGCAGACGGGGCCAAATTAATTATTACTCTTCTACAATCTCGAGGCCGCGAATTTCGCTACAACGTCAAATAATTTATTGGAAAAACAACAGCCAAAAAAAAATCATCTGGTAGGTATACAAAATATTGTCGTCGCCATTTTTTTTCCCCCCCCCTCCCGTCGCTTCCGGGCGCGTAAAACATACGGTAAATATATAAATATCTCGCCGGCTGTATTCCAGAAATACGCCTTAAAATAACTCTTCGGGAAAGGGACAAAAACCCTTATCGAATCTGATCTACGTACCGCTCCTTAATTGTATGAAGAAAATTTCCGGACAACACAAGAATCCATCGGGTATACAAAATCGGTTAGAAAAAAATAGCGGACGAAAAATATTGAAACTGATGTACGGGTAGAATCGAGACAAAGGAACTTTGTTTAAAGGAACTTACTCTAAAGGATTTAAGAATGGAATTTCGAGTTGATTCAAGCGGCGCGAAACTAAGTTGGCGACACTGGTTGGTTTCACTTGAGGGCGACGATAAATCTCGAGATAAATAAACGGAAATTTATTACACTTTATATGTAATTTAAAAGCGTAATCCGCGCTTACAAATACAATCGGAGCGAAATACAACGTCCGTTAACAATTTGCCGTCCGTCCTAGACATTATCGGAAAATTATAAATTGTTAAATTTTACTAATTTCATCGTCAGTTGTCAACCCTGTTTCCCCCCCGCTTTCGTGAAATTTCGAAGATGTACATACAATAAATAAATACAAAATTTGTTCCTTTTCATCGGTACTCCGTATTTCTCTTTCGTACGAAGTCTGTTAAAAAAATATCGCGAATTTTAGATATCCGCCAAATGAGTATATTCGTACTGTACTCGTACTGCGAAAAGCGCTACTGAAGATGGCGAGTGACGAATGAAAATAAATCGATAGCCTGGAGTAGATTGAAATCCTGTACATGTATAGCTCATTTAGCGTTAACAGGAAAACCGTTGTTGTTGTACATTTCGCGTATTTCCTCGGATACAAGAGGAAAGTTTTTCTTTCCCCCAGAGAACGTCTTATAATGGACGATGAATGAGAATACGGTTTTCGAAAGCGAAATGAACATTTCCTTTATGCCCGACAGCGCCTCAATAAACAGTCCGGCCAAGGTTAAATCCTTCCTATAACAATAGTGCGACTTTTCCATTTTATAAATAAAAAAAGGTTTTTTCTTTACTTCTGAAAATAAGTCTTATAATCGAGGAAATTGTGGAAAGTGTGACTCACTTCAAGACCACGGAAACTCGTCCAATATTAGACGTTCTCCGGTGGAAAAAACGTTCCTCTTGTATTCGAGGAAATACGCCAAATGAACAACTACAACGGTTTTCCTGTATACGATTTTAATCTACTCTAGGCTAGGGTATATTTAAAAATTTCAATTTTTAACCCGCCGTTCAAAAGGGGCAAGTGTACCTCACTTTGAGACAATTGTAGACGGTAAATGAGACAAATAAGGGAACATTTTAGAAAAAGGAAATTTTCGATTTTCGACCTGCCGTTTATGGGGCAAGTGTACCTCACTTTGGGACACTTGTGGCTGGAATATGAGACAAATCGGGGAACATTTTTGAAAAAATGAAATTTACCATTTTCAACCTAACCTAACCTAACCTAACCTAACCTAACCTAACCTAACCTAACCTAACCTAACCTAACCTAACCTAAAACCTAACCTAACCTAACCTAACCTAACCTAACCTAACCTAACCTAACCTAACCTAACCTAACCTAACCTAACCTAACCTAACCTAACCTAACCTAACCTAACCTAACCTAACCTAACCTAACCTAACCTAACCCAACCTAACCTAACCTAACCTAACCTAACCTAACCTAACCTAACCTAACCTAACCTAACCCAACCTAACCTAACCTAACCTAACCTAACCTAACCTAACCTAACCTAACCTAACCTAACCTAACCTAACCCAACCTAACCCAACCTAACCTAACCTAACCTAACCTAACCTAACCTAACCTAACCTAACCTAACCTAACCTAACCTAACCTAACCTAACCTAACCTAACCTAACCTAACCTAACCTAACCTAACCTAACCCAACCTCGTTTTATATTTTGAACATAAATCCCCTTCCAATGTGGAAAATATTGATATTATTTACTGGCTCCCGATCGAAACGAAGTTTTATATTATCACTGCTGTGAGCGGAGATTAGAAGATAATTTCCGCGAAAATTCTTTCAAGTGGAAACGAATCGAGCTTTAGTCTGCGTTATCTTTATTTATACAGGGCAATGAGGAAACTGTGGAAATTTACGAAGTTTCGATACTTCCAGATAGAGCCAGAGTTGCTTTTCAACTGCGATCGCTGATAATAAAATTACAGATTTCTACGTATAAATAACAATTTAAGGTAATTTTCCCTTAGACGGGCGCAAATGTTTGTTGGCAAATTCATGCTTTGTACTATCAATTTATATTTTATATCTAAATTATAAATTATATAAATAATATCTATATTTTATATTTTCAATATTTCAACAATTTCAATTCGATAAATAAATTTACAAACCTTAAACGTTGTCTTTTATATATACTTGTAGATCGTATAAAATTGAAGATAACAGTCGCAGAACGGTGAAGATATCAAGTATTCTCGAGAATGCCAATTATGTGCTGTATAAGCGAAATTGAAAAAAGAGAATATAGCTCAAGAGAGCACATTCTGTTCAGAGTAAGAAATCAATTTGAACATTCTTCCGGAATTAAACACCTTTTAAACGTTTCAGTTCCTCGAATACTGAGTGAGTGTACTATGTGTACATAGGCCAGTTAAAATATACCCATAATATATGTAATGTATTAAAATGGTTAAAATGTATTTCAAATAATGCTCTCTATAATATTTGTATAAAATACAAAATAATTTTTACAATAAAAAAAAAAAATAATTTTGGCGAAAATGCCGCCATATGTTGAAAGTTGGCACCGCCAACGTAATCGGTCACAAAAAGACCGCATTTTGCTTTCTTCGTCAATTTGTCTTGGAAAAAAGAGATTGTATCTTTTTCAGCTCTAGGTAAATCCCCCAAATTTTTTTTTTCAAAAATTAAGATGGAAGAAAAAATGTAAAACTTTGTTTTGAACGAATCCGGAGAATAGAGCACAGACGGCCCCTTCAGAACATTACCCTTATGATTGTTAAAAATTTGTCCGAATTCTACATTATTTGGCGATTTTTCGATTGTTGCGTCGGGCTAAAGGAAAATTACCGAATTTAAAATTAGCCCAAAACATAAGTGAAACGAATCATAATATAATAATATAATTGTAACGACAGAGTCGCTTCGTATACGGTTGGCTGCCCTGATTTGCACAATACGGGGGCATTTTTTTTTTTTTTCTTTCCCCGAAAATGAATTCGAACGTACGACGATTTCAAAAAATTACTTCGGCCGAATTACACAGTACATTTCCGCGTGAGTATATTATTTTTTCTCTATAGACTAGCGGTTTTATATAAATAGAAAAACGCGTTCAAAAACAAGTCCGGATAATCGGACAATACGCGGTTCCGTCGGCCATATTTTTTTGAAATATTCGGAATATATTTTCAGAAATAATTTCCCAATTCCGTTCCCTCTATAAACTGAAATTAAAAAAATTAATCCTAATATTAAATTAAGGTTTTATAAACCTTCTTAAAATTGATGATCATGACAAATGATGACCATTTCCTAATCTTAAGGAAACGGTCTTAAACCTGATCTTAAAACTATTAATACGGAATCGTTTCATTAATAAGCGAAAAAAGTACAAAATTCGAATAGAGGCTTTGAAAAACAATATTGCAATTATCGAATTCTTCCTAGCGGTTTTAAAAGAGTTGATTTAAAATTAAAATCAGCTGATCGTCGGTCAGCTGTCGGTCTGCGCTGGCGAAAACAAAAAACTGAACGTCCGTTCGCCGAATAATTTTTCTCATATTATTGAAAAATAAAACGCCGTTGCGGGTCAGGAGCATTCTCGACAAACAAGAAAAAAAAACCTTTCACTTTCTCGCTTCTAGTCGAATTGTCTGTGTACAACACTCCCCCAAGGAGAAGTTTCACTTGGAAAAAATATTTTTTAACTATATATATATATATATATATATATATATATATATATATGTCCGCAAAATAGTTAAAGTAATAAAATAATTATATGGAAATTATTTTTTTTTTGGCGGAGAGAGTATAAACGGTCGCTTCCGGCCGGACGGTCGTGCGTTCCGAAAATTTTATTTTTAAACGCAATGGTATTACGTGACGCATCCGGATGACGTTTTTTTTTTAATATATTACGGAATTACAACTGTACTTTTAGTCGGTTTGACGAATGGAATATAATAATAATAATAAAATGGGAGACTCGAGAGGAAATTTGCTGGGAATATGAACGGGTCTTTACCTGTTCATGGGGTAAATATGATGGGGGGGGTGTGTATAGCGTCCGGAAAAATTCTTTTGCGCCTCCGTTTTGGAAATAGGAAAAGTGGGAATAGTGTTTTGTGCGCGTACTATGACGGAGAGAGTTAGAGTGGGGAAGCGGGAGGAGAGAGGACGGAGCATGCGCCCTGGAGGATATTCCGAGCCGCCCCCTCCCCCCTCCCCTACATACAGTAGAGCCCCGGTTAGGGCCGCAGTACGTCGCCAGTTCTCCGACCGTTCGCAACAGGACTTTGGCATCAATCGCGTTCCCGTCTTATAGGAATTATTCTCCCTGTTATTTTCCGGGGTTTTTTTTTTTTACACAGTTATACACTTTCCAGTTGTGTCGGAGGGGTTGGGGGGGGCCAGACGTCGCGCTCGCCACCGCCACCTGTATCGCAGGTCACCGCAGGTAGGTCTTGGGCCAGTTATACACTTTTATACAATTTACTTATAATATTTTCACCTCCATCTACCGTTTGGCCCGTTTGTTTGCGAGGAAAATAATATTTTCCTAACTACAATTTCCCCCCCCCCCAACGGATATATAACCCGACCGTTCGTTATTGCAAAGAGTAATGCGCGTTATCTGGTACGGCCAGTGGTGAAGCCAGAAACTAAACCCCCGGCCCCCCGCCACATTTTGTCGGACATCGATCCGACTCCCACTCCTTCCGCCGGCCCCCTTCCCCCCTCCCACTAAGTTTTCCCGATTATTCTACCCTGGAGGGGTTGAGGGGGGGCGTCAGGAAAACTGCCGTCCGGGGTAATATCGAGGGGAGCTGTTGGTTGTGTTGTGGGGGAGGGGGTTTATCGATTGGGCTTGCCGGGGCGTAGCCCACCCAATAGCGCGCCCCCAAAAATTTCCTGGGGATAACAGGAAAACCAGGTTGGGGAATGAATCCCCGCCCCCGTCCCGTTTTACGGCCGGGATTAATTTCACTTTGATCGCCCTATTTAAGTAAGTCGTGGTGGTGGAGGGGGGTATGTCGTCACTTTGGAGTGGTAGGTGGGGGCCCTACTGACCCTTTATCGACTCTTCCGGCTAACCGGTTATCCCTCGTTGTATATTTATAAAATTGTCCTAAACCGTAATATAATTGACGACGGTATCGTACAGGCCGTGAAAAACTTTCAATTTTCCATTTTTTTTTTCCCCTTTCCGATGCGTCGAAGGCGGCCATTGTCGGGCACGTTATGGGGCCCCATAAATGGAATTATCCGCTAATCGTCTCTCCCGTCTTCCTTTTATACGATCCCGTATTTTCACTACGGGATTATATGGACGGCGCCCCATAAATTCCCCCTTAGTTTCCATACTGGAAGCTACGTATTTTAGCCCCCAACCCATTCCTTTTAAGGAAACGAAAACGCCATCATTCGAAATGAGTCAACGAATTCCCTGAATATACTGAAAACGATTTGAATACGTTGATAAATTGACATTGACCGATCGCCCCCCACGCGCCCCCAACGATCTATCGATTTTCCTTCCCCCCCCGGCGGCCGGCTGCCCCCATCCTCCATTCTCATTTTAACAACAGGTAAAATTTGAGTATCGGAAAACCAGAATTTAAACCCCGGCCCCGCCCCCAAAGAAAAGCTCTGTAGAGAAAGCTGGGTCGTAATATTGTTCAGAGTTGAGAACGGAGGAAATGTCTCTCTCTAATGGTGGGAGATTTTGACCTTAATAGATTTTCCCTAGGCCTTAGTCCCGTAGCCTTGCAGCATTTTTTCAGTTTTTTTTCTTTTAATTCCTATAGTCACGACTACAATTTTTTTTTTTTTAGAAAAAAAACCGGGGCGCCCAACTGAACTTTCGGCGGAGAAGCCGACGAATCTGGCGATTTTTGAACGAACCGGCGGAATTTTTTAAGATCGTTTCGGATTATTCCGTCCGTCGAGAGAGAGAGACATACGGCGTATGGGCGTTGGGGTAATTTTTCGAACGATTAAACATCGTCGCATTCCGCGCGATTAAAAAACTGTTTGCGGAGAAACGGAAGAAGATCGATTGAGTTTCGAAATTGCCGAAAAAGTGTTCATTTTTACGAGCGACACTTGTCCACCAAGTTGTCCGACCGTTGTATAGGCCGCCCTCGGGCGAGACGCAAGGAATCGCAAGGGTAAAATCGTCGAAATTGAGGTAACGGAGGGATAGTTCGGTACGACCGGGGGTATTTGTACCGTTCTCGAAGAAACGGTAACTTTTTAGACCGTTGCGGATCGGAGTGTCTCTACGAGTAGTTGGACGGCTCTATATTCTCGTCGGCAATTTGTAAATTAATAATTTGTTCGAGAGCGATTCGGGTCCGATCGGTAGAAAATCGCACTCGATTTTTCAATAGGAAGTCGGGGGACCCGTTCCGGAGGAGGAGAAGAAAACGGAGGAGAACAAATCGCTTCTTCTCGGAGTAAAAATAACACTTATTCCTCCGTTTTCTTGGACCGAATTGCGACGATTTCGCTGTCGGGGAAAAACAATTTTACGAATCGTATTTAACGGAATCGATCCGACAATCGTCATTCGAACGCTGTGAAAAAGATTGAAACGTTTGACAATTTTCATATTTACACCCCCTCCCCAAAGTTCCGATATTTTCGAACGGAAACCTCGTTTCGATAGGTTTTTTTATTGATAAAACATTGCAGCAGAGTTTTATTTGCGGTAATTTTTCAGAAATGAAAGTTTAACGCGATGCGACGAATATCATCGCGTTTTGTTTCCGCAGACGTAAAAAGATACCGAAATTATCCGGTTTGTTTTTACACACGAGATTGAAGGATTATTTATTTAACGGATTTAAATTCGTCGCCAATTCGACGAAACTAATTTTCTGCAATAAAAGGTAATCGCAAATCTTTTAAAACTGTTCATATCGCAGTTTTTACTCCGCTTTTCGCGATAAAAATACAATTGAACGATATTGCGATAGAGCGATGGTCGGTTTTTCGAAAACTCCCCCCCCCGAGTCCCTTCGTACTCGAGTCAATTTATAATATCTATCGGATATCGCCGTTAATTTATTTTCTACGATCGAATATTATATTCGAGTTTCCGAAAATGTATTATTGTAAATAGAATCGGCGAAATTTAACAATTTATCCATTATTTCTATCCGGCGAGAACGTTTCGCCTGCCAATTAAACTGAGTGTATAAATATTTTTAGGGCTCCGTAATCGGTTATTTTAAGGTTCGATTCTCACTCTCTCTCTCTCTCACTGTTTCATTCTCTATTTCTCCGATGAGTCGAACGCGCAATAAATCGTCGATTCATTCAATTTACGTTGAAATCGACCCTTTTCGTCAATAGCATTCCGTCGATACATAGCCCTCGTCGTAAGTTGTTCGACGTATACGGATTACGTACCTCCTTCTCGTAATTGTACAATTCACGGAAGACGTACGCGTCTAAATTGGACTGTCTACGTCGTGATTCCTCGCAGAATCCCGCGGCCGGTAAACACTTGGAATAATTAAGTCGTAAGTTGTTCAATAATCGTCACTAATTGTACTAGTACTTGCGACTACAGTAGTTGGGGAATAAAACAGAAATTTACGCTTCGAAAGTAAATTCTTTCGGGATCGACCTGGTGGCACTTTCCGTTCGCAAATCAGTCTACGGAATATTCGTAAACTGAATCTACTTATTTTGTATCGTTTGACGCGAAACAGAGCGACGAATAAAGGGGATAGTTCGTTCGGGGATTCGTTCGGGGCAAAGCGCATTCTTCGATTTTAATTTTTAAGATGCAAAAAGATGCAGTCTCTTTGTTTTAAGAGAAGGGCAAAAGAATGCGCGAGATCAGAATCGTGAAATTAAACTTGGCGGTCTTTTTATGACCGAATCTTTCAATATTTTGAATACTAGATTATTTAAAATATATTTTAACCATTTTAATACATCACATACGTATGTATATTCGATGAACTGAAACGTTTAAAAGATATTTAATTCAGGAAGAATATTTATAAATTGATTTCTTGCTCTGAACGGAATTTTCTTCAATTTCGCTTATACGGCACGATTAATACTCATTTTTCATTCTATACGATTCTACAAGTATAGAAGAGACGACGTTTAAAGTTTGTAAATTTATTCGTCGTAAATATCGATTAAAAGAAAAGTAACGATATCCGTGCGACGAAAATGAATATTCAAATATTGGATGTAAATTAAATAAAATTTCGAATTAGTCGGTCGGCTAATCGAAATTGTTAGATATTGAATATTTTAATATTGGAAATCGCGCCGGTTTTCAATGTTATCGGTTTATCGGGTCGGACGGCTAAAAAATATCCTCCAACAAAGCGTAAACTTTATCTAAGAGTGTCGAACGAACGGGTTTTATATTTTATTCGATAATTCGCCTTTCGTTTAACCATTTTCCGTAGATCGCAGTTTTAAATAACGGCGCCTTTCGTCGTTGAATAAGAAATATATAACGAAGGGATTTATAATCGGCATATATAATACTTTGTTTTTCTTCCATTGTATATTCAGTTTCAATTTATACATTTATCACTGTAGATTCGTATAGAAGCCGGTATATGATTGATGGACAAAGCTCGGCCGAATGTTTGTATATAAAATATAATCGATACAGTTATATTTTACGTATATATTTTAAAATCCCACCGTTCAGTTACATTCCCATTTCACTTACGATTCGTATGACTTGTTTTTGAGTAATATTTCAAACCAAAATTTGTTTTTTTTTTTTGTTTAATACGGTTTTGTTCGCTCTATTTAATAATAAAATTTTCCTTCCTCAGTAGTTGTGTCGAGGTTTTTGAAGAATTACGGCTTCATGGTTGACTTTTTCATTCGCTTCGAATCCATTTGTACAATATTAAATAAATTGTATTCGTCGTATCGAAACGGGAAAAATAATACAGTTGGGAATGAAAGGAATTCCTGTACTATTTTCAATAGTGCGATTTCAGTACAGCGTTTTTAATATTACAGTTTGAATTTAAACCGCTGAAATAGGTCAAGGTTGTTTGTAAATAGACTGATGCGGCCGAGACTGAAAAATCCTCGGCGATTCACAAACGGCGTTTAAAAAAATGTTACAATTCGGTACAACAACATAGGGCCCGATATATTTTAGGGCCCTATATTTTATTATCCCGTTTATTACCCGTTGTAATATAAATAATACAACACGAAACCTCGTCTACTGTTCCTCTTGTTGTCACTATTCGAACCGGAATAATCTTTTAAATTATTTTATACGTTTATCCGATAGTTGTATTCGCGCCGATTGGTTAATAGGTAATTGGTTAAGCGGTACTACGCTCGGTTAATATCGATTTACGACTACGTTTATGACGGGTTGGCTAAGATTTGATTTTGTGTTTTCTAGGCGGTGTATAGAATGTGGATAAAATCGTCGGGCGCATGACGATGTCTTGACACCGCCGAAGAGGACAACTCTCGCAAAACACCATCGGCGGTACCATCGATGGCTCTACCCGACGGTACCGCGACAATTTCAAGATAGCCAGAAATTGCCGGTTTCATCGAGTCCGGCAGCGACGGTCGAGCTCTCCTCGTCAACTTTGAAGCGAAATCGCCACGTCGTCATCATCGCTGGCCGCCCCGTTGCTGGCCAAGAGAAGAATGAGTCGACGGGCGCGCCGCTGAATTTCCGCGGACGACAATTTGGTCGTGCCGCCGACGACTGGCGACGCTTGTTGAACGCCGTGACTGAAGCCGGGAAGACGACTCGGAAGCGCGCTTCTCCGAGAGGATGGGTCGACAACGCCGCGGTCGGCGCCAAGAAGGGTCGGAGGAAGTGGTCGGCGGCGGGCGGAGGGAGTGGCGATGGTCGACATGGCCGACCTGCTCGAGGGGTCGGCCAGAGTGCCAGCCGGACAGGTCAGACGGAAGCGATTGGTCTCGGCTCTGAGCTGACCGACCGGCTGACGCTGAAGACGGACTCGCTGTCGCCGGACGAGCTGAACGATAGCGCGCCGTGCCTATGGGACCCCGCCCGACCTGCCACTGTTCTCAGGACTCGCTGAGCGCGGCGCCGCGCGCCCGCATCTACCGAGGGTCGGGCGCCAGGAAGAGCACTTCAAGAGGCCGCCTCCCGGACGACGACGACGACGACGACCTCGCCCGAGGTCGCCCCGCTCAAGAAGATGAAGAAGTCGATCGCTTTCGCGACGCCACGCTTCACTATTTCCCCAGAGCGCAGGGCTTCACCCGCGTGACCACAGGCTTCGTCTCTCCTTTCTCACGCTGATTATAATAAACTACTGTCGAGACCACGCCGGAGGTCAGCGGCCGGTTTAAATCAGCGCACGTGCTCTGACATTAGTTCTGTATATAAATAGTGGCAGTGTTCGGAGAAAATGCTCAGTAGTAGATGACAGATTTGCGATTATTGAAAATATCGGGTCGGACAATTAAGTAAATTGCGGATTTCACCGACAAGTGGCGTTGTACATATTTTTAAGTACGTCACGACATCTTGCACAGATAAGATTATTCGATACGTTATTATTCGGTCCTTCCAAGAAACATTCAAGTATCGAAATTATACATCGACCGGTCGAATTGTCTGTGTGTATAAAAGCCAAACACGCGGTGAAGCGAAGCGGCGTTTTGATTGCGCATTTCGCTTCTATATTTTCGCAAGCGTGTCGCGCTTCAGCGGCGCAAGCGTTAAAGAAGAACGGCAGCGTCGGTACGTTCGGAATTGCACGAGAAGTGCTCCGGACGTCAATTGAGGCGCGGCGATGACCGAATAAAGCGTTATCGATTCCTGATCGCCACAGTTCAACACTGGGACATTGCAGAGAAGCGAATGTATCTTATAAGTTACATTCAAACCGTCTGACTTATCTGTGCAAAGATCTGTTGATAGCAAAAATATGTACAACACCACTTGTTTGGGTGAATTCGCGATTACTCATACGTCGACCCGATAATAAAATGAGAAGCGAAACTTCTTACATTTTATATTGGTCGATTTTATCGACTTTTACGTTAACAGTGATGCAAAGAAAGCGTCGGGGTTTTAGCCGGCGTCACGATGCCAAATCCGATTTATGTTTATCGTGTAAAATACCGTCCAGTTTTAAACAGTTTTATTAACAATTCAAATATCGGAATATGTTCCAAATTCGATAACGGACACTATCGGTCTGATGTAGCTCTTAAAATATCGATCTCTTTGAAGTAATTTTTTGTAAAAATCTATTAAAAAAACAGCATAAATTGTGGTATCGAATCTTCTGTATCCGTTTCTCGTGTCGGTTGCAAATTGAAAAGAAGTTTCACGTGAAATATTAACGGCTTTAACTTGCGTCCGTTTTCGCCGCTATATTATAACGTTACTGCGGTTAAATTTAATGAAAGACGTCGCATATTTTTTTAATATAAAGTGTATATTCAAGCGGTATAGAAGTAGTAGTAGGGGGGGGGGGTACAGTGATCGGAGAAAAAACGATTATAAATCGGCTTCAATAGTTTTGTAATTTTGAATAACGATAGGTATAACTAAATCTCGGATATGACTAAAGCAGCGATTCGAATCCGCTACTGTTCTATAAAGATTTCCAAACGAGAATAGCTATTGGAAAACGGAAAATTAAGTAGTTCAGTAGTGTTATCGGAGAAATACGCCGTTGTAACCGATTATAAGAGTTGTTAGAAAATTTAAACTTAATGAAATTTAACCTTTGACGGGGAAGAAAAATATTTTCAAAATATCGAATCGATAATTGTACGATTTGGACCAAACAAAAACCAAGTTTCGAACCGTATTTATAGACCAAAATACTTGTTATTATTGGAATTCGATCGTAAGTAACTACAGTTTTTTTTTATATCAAACATTTATTACGCTCTCATCGAATAACAAAATTATATTAATTCTGGCAGTTTATCAATTTTCTTCCGTAAAATGTGGTCGGTTGGAATGGAAGAAATTTTATATGACTGCACGCTTCGGAAGTTACTTACGACTCGAACTGATAATACTAAAATTCAATGTTCTTCAAAATCGTATCTTGTTTGTCGTTTAATAATGATAATAGCAATTCGCGCAGTCATTCGATAGAAATATTAGCTATAAATAGTTTAAGGGAAAGCACGTACAGAAAAAAACTGAACACGTTCTTATCTGAGTGCGGTATCCGACATTTTTTTTTTTTTTCTATGACGTCTAATCGAACGGCTAACAGTAAATTTGCTGTATAAAAACGCGTCGAGGAAAATACTATACCGGGGGAAAGATTCAGAATCGATAAAGAGGAAATGGAAATTATAAAATATAAGCAATTTTCGCCGTCACAACTCGCTTGACAGTAAGCCATAATTGTCGAAAGAATGGTGACAAATATTATCGAATTTCGAGTATATCGAGAAGAATTTAAACGGCATTTCTCAACGGCGGATATACCTACCGTTCATGGAAAAATTTTGAAAAAAATTGTGAAAAATAATAGTAAATCCTATGCTATCAGGTTAATGGAACCGATTTAACGTACCGTTTTGCGGTCTACACGAATAACGATTTCGTGTGTGTTTCATCTTCCTCTCACCGGTTTTGCGGAACCGGTTTCGGCCGTTAAACCATATCCGGTGAAGCGGATGTCGGCTGTCTTGCGGTACAGGGGAAATATACAAAATCTACAGTTAATAGAAATGTTTTCGACCGAAAACAAATTTCACCCGTTTGTTTAAAATGTTAACTGTGTCGGTCACGATTAAAATTAGTGTTTAACAAATGTCTTTTAAATGCGACGGATCGCGTTCGACCCCAACGTAGTCGTACACAATCTGCGATTTGCGTCGACATAACTGCGACCCGAATTCAACATTTGTGTCTGAATTCAACATTCAGACTTATTATATTCATCGAGCGTTGCTAAAATATCTTGCAGCAAGTTCAATGTGAAAAAAAATTTTGTCGAATGTCGAGTTGAAAATTTTTTTTTTTTTATTCTGGAAAATTTTGCATAAAATTATTATCGAATACGGTTTTTTCAAAACCAGTTTGTCAAATATTGAACCGACACGCGAGACCGATCATATTTTATACCGAACAATAATCATAATTACAAGTATTTTAATACGGTGTAGTATTTATAATGTGAAATTACTGAATGTAATAAAAAAAAATCTTGCAAAACGCATGTCGTAACAGAAAAAATTTAATTGATCCCCCATTTTGGGGCCTACAGCACTTGGTGGTTTAAAGAGTTTATTCGGTTTTTTTAAAGGGAAAAAAAGAAATCTGTGAATGTATCTCTTATGAAACATTTATCTATCGCAACGATCTAGCTATTCGGTGTTCCGACCCAAGAAATTAGCGTAATATTATTTATTTTCGTCCATTTGGCTCGTTTTCGTGTGATTTGGCGAGCGAGTCTTTTTCGAATAATATTATATAATTCGAGTGCAATTTCAATGCGTCTCGACTCGGCAGACTGCTCACTCGCTACTAACATTAAGTCTACTAAATTGGACAATATTATAGTCGGTTTTCTTTAAGTTCAATTAGAGCAACGAAACGAAAATTATATTACGCCTGCTGTATATTACATATTTTATCATTCTGCTCCGACAATACCTAATTTTGGCCATTCTAGGCGATATTTTCACCGGCGCAAAGTTTACCGGGCATTCGATAAATACAGTAAGCTTGTGAACTGTTTACAGTCTGTAAATACAGTAATTTTATTATTTTGAAGGACAAATAAATGAGCATACATTCGTAATGTCGGGAAATAGGAAAAACGGTTCGGTCTGTTCCCCGACTGGCATTTTCTTGGTGACAAAGTTATTTTTGAAGGATAAAATAATTTTTATTACGAGTGTTTTTTTATTTCCCTTTCGCCTTGAACAAATTCGATATAAATTATTATAGGATCTGTTGAATGTGTTCAATCTTCGGGTTTGCATTTCACCTTTTTCTATTTCCAGTTTTAGCTTCAGATTTTATGAGATTTATTTCACCTTATTGTAACTTTTTCCTTTATAACCAGTGGGCGCCTGAAACCTCCCGTCATCTGTAAACGGAGATAATTTAAAATTTTAAAGTTTCTTGGGGAAAAAAAAATATGCCGTCTTGTTCCGTCCCTGTGGTCAAAGTTTTTTTTTTTATTAAAATTATTAACAATATTAACATTATTTATCTGCTGATTTGGGCCAACATTAAACCGATGACCTCGTTGCTGGGGCAGAAGGTTATGTTGCCCTACTCCAATTGTTGTTCCCAAGTATATCGTGTATTTTTTTATTTTACCGTTTCTCCACTATATTTCCGTGATAAAACTGGGATTTTTCTGTAAATTTCATCATTTTCATCCATCCCTTATGAGCGGTAGTAAAAAAAAAATGGGTTTTTTGCATCAATAGAGGTAGGTTACAGTGGGGTTACAATAAGCGTAGATTTCATTGAATCTACGACTTTATATTTTATATCCAGTACAGCGTTGAATACAAAATAGAATATATATTTTGTCTGCACTAAGTTTATTTGCAAAAATTCACGAAATATCGACGGATTTTCAGTTCCTGTCGGGCTACAATTCCGAGCCTATTTCTTTACCCAATTCTTTATTGTAGCAATGAAACTTGCTACAATTTTACCGTTTTTAATGATTATAGAAACGTAGAATATCCGTTGTTGAATAGGAAATATTCATAGGCGAATAGATTGACTAGGTCGTCCGATGGGAAAAAAATAAAATTACGGCATGTTGCGAAGCGCAATATTCCTCTGTTTTTTCTTTTTCTCTATTTTTTTTTCTCTTTTCTGTATCAATAAAGCAGAACGGCCGTGAAGAGGAGCCGCTTTCCTCAATATGGCGGTGTACGACATCTCACCCCGCCCCCCCGGGCGCTCTGATTACATTTTTTAATTTTTTTTCTTTTTTTCATTTATATTCCCGTCCAAAAGGAATCTCTACACCATAAAATTATTTACCGTATATTAAAAATTTATACACAAATTCAGTTATTTTTGGGGGGGGGGGGGTACCGCCCCCAATATACTATAGATTTTTCTCGACTATGTACAAAGAGATATTTTCTTTTTACAATTACAGTTTTTCAATTAACTTTTCGATCGTGATTCGTGATCGATTAGTTTCGAAATTAGGGCCCCTATATGTAGAGACAAAGTTTCGAAGTTTTCCAGTTTTTTTTTTTCAATCTACCGAGGTTTCGGTTTTGAGAAACCGATTGATTTATTTCTGAATATATATATATATATATATATATATATATATATATATATATATATATATATATATATATATATATTAGGGTCGGCAACTAAGTATAATTGAGGAATTCATAACCAGACAACAAGTGGCGTTGTACATATTTTTAGTTACGTCAACGTTATCTTTGCACAGAGATAAGCCGTAGATAAGATACATTCGGATTCTCTCCAATGTCCCCGGTGTCGAACTACGACCTTTATTTTTTCATCGTCGACCTCCTCCAGACCGGAAGTCCTCCGGAGCGCTCTCGTCTTACTTTCAACGAAAAATCCTCCTCCCTCAGTACATTTTGGACAGATAAGCCCCGTAGACGGTTTCGGATAATGTCCCAGTGTCGAGACTATGACCTTTATTCGGGGGTCATCGTCGACCTCCTCCAACCGGAAGTCCTCGGAGCGCTCCCCTCGTCTTCTTTCACGAAAAATCCTCCTCAGTTTATTTGGACAGATAAGCCCCGTAGACGGTTTCGAATGCAATGTCCCAGTGTCGAACTATGACCTTTATTCGGGGGGTCATCGTCGACCTCCTCCAGACCGGAAGTCCTCCGGAGCGCTCCCCTCGTCTTTTAACGAAAAATCCCTTCCTCAGTACATTTTTGGACAGATAAGCCGTAGACGGTTTCGAATGCAATGTCCCAGTGTCGAACTACGGCGATACGAATCGATAACGGCCTTTATTCGGGGTCATCGTCGACCTCCTCCAGACCGGAAGTCCTCCGGAGCGCTCCTCCTCGTCTTTTAACGAAAAATCCTCCGACCTCAGTACATTTTTGGACAGATAAGCCGTAGACGGTTTCGAATGCAATGTCCCAGTGTCGAACTACGGCGATACGAATCACAATAACGGCCTTTATTCGGGGGGTCATCGTCGACCTCCTCCAGACCGGAAGTCCTCCGGAGCGCTCCTCGTCTTCTTTTAAGGAAAAATCGAAAATAATAATCTTATCTGTGCCCAACGATAAGGTACAACGTCGCCAGGATCATATTTCATTGCCGGAGGGCGCACCCTGATACATGACCCCCTGTTCTTTATCGTAGGAAACCGGCCCTTTTCGGCGGCCTTTCGAGGACAATTATACAATGCCGATTATCAATTTCCGACGGATATTGGAGAAGTTGCGCTTTCGATACTTGGTTCGAGGCGCGTCGTGGGAATGGGGGTCATCCCGGTGGGGCGGAGGGTTAAAAAACCCCCTTTCCTGCGAATAATTTGATGAGGGCCGGGGGGGTTCCATCAGGACCCAAACGAGGGTCTCTCCACCGGGGCTTGCTCCCGCTGGGGCAGGGGTGACTCCATTGGAGGTCGACGACGATGACCCCCCTCCCCACGAATAAAGGTCATAGTTCAGCCTGGACCCTTGTGGAGACAAGGCCGGGGGTTATTTATCTGATAGAAATTGGGACGTCTGGGGTCGTCGGTTTCGTCGTATTG
>JACDQD010000071.1:32500-65625 GCA_019843655.1 Lethocerus indicus | reverse complement strand
ACGTTGTGCAACATTTTTCGGGTTATTAAGCCGTAGATGATTTGAATGCCAGCACATAAGATACATTTGGCTTTGCCTCCAATGTCCAGTGTCGAACTACAGCGATCGAATCGATAACGCCTTTTCGGGGTCATCATCGACCTCCTCTGGACCGGACGTCCTCCGGGCGCTCCTCGACTTTTAGAAAATCCCCCCGACCGGAATTTTAAAGCTTCGTCACAGCGTACGGCAACATTTACGAGCCCCTGCGGCGTTAACACTTTGCGTGAAAATAAAAAAGCGAAATCGGACGGAAGCGCTCAACCGGTTCAGCCGTCTTTTAGCTTTTATCGCTGGTTCGACCGGTCGATGTATAATTTCGATACAGAATGTTTCTTCGGAAGGACGAATAATAGCAGTATCGAAGAATCTTATCCAGCGACGTGCTTGAAAATATGTACAAGCGCTTCTGATGAAGTCCATAATTATTTATTACGGGGTTGGTTGGAGGCTCGAAAATGAATTACGAGATCGTATCAGTCAGTGCGAAAAGGTTTATTTACTTTCTGTTCAATCCGTAGATTGACATTGTCTCCGCTCTACAGCGATTAATTTTATTATAATAAATTGAGTTCGAATTTCTTTGCGTGCAATGTACTTAGTTGTCGACCCGATATATATACCTTCGTATCTATATATATATATATATATATATATATATATATATATATATATATATATATATATATAATACCTTTTGTATTATTCTGTTGTGTATATACAGGTGCTGGAGTGTCTCGAGGTGCACAAGAAGAATTTGACCGACGAGTGCCACAAGAAGATTTTCAACGTCGAACAACAGGAGCTGATGGACAGCTCGTCGGACTACGCCCTGATGAACGCCTGCAAGGGCATGTTGGTCAAATACTGTATCAACAGGGAACCGGCTCGACTGTCTCAAGGTTTATCGGCAAGGTTTGTACAGCGGTTCATTATATCGGGTCGATGACTAAATAATTGCGCAATTCGCCCGTACCGACAAGTGGCGATTTGTATATTTTTAAGTACGTCTCACAGTACATCTTCGGAGAAAGTCGTCGGCGGTATCGCACGGCCGAAATCGCATCGGGCGGCGTCGCGATAAGCGAACCGATGATGCGGCGCGACTGTCCCAACTTCGGTTATCGTAATAATCGGCCAGTCGAAGACCGACCTGCCGACTGGGCGTCAGGGGCCGTCCGAGGAGGTGCGACGTAAGTGACTTATTGCGTAGCTAAACTTCTTACGGCAGCAGCGGCCTGCTGCAGATCTCAGTTCGTGGATATGTCGTCAGTAGTACATCTTGACACGAGATAAGATTCTTCGATCGTTATTATTAGCGGTCCTTTCTGTGAAACAGATTCGGTATCGGAAATTACATCGACCGGTCGAATTGTCTGTGTATAAAAGCTAAAAGGCGGTGAACCCGGTGAGCGTTTCCGTCATTTAGCTTTTTATTTTCCGCCAAAGGCGTTATAACGCCTCGTCTTGAGAGCTCGTAAAAGTTGTATGCCACTGCGATGAATCGTTAAAGTCGGTACTGTGGTTCGGAATTCTGGTCGGGGATTTTCGTTAAAGGCGAGAATGCTCGGAGGACTCGGTCTGGAGGAGTCGCGTTGATGACCGAATAAAGGCCGTTATCGTGATTGGATCGCCACAGTTCGACACGAGGACATTGCGGAGAAGCGAATCTATCTTATACCGGCATTGAAACCGTCTGGCTTATCCGTGCCGAAGATCTGACGTTGGCCTTAAAAATATGTACAGCCGCCACTTGTCGTCGGGGTGAATTCGCGATTACTTAGTCGTCGACCGATACATATCGGACCCTATCTCTTAGGTATCAAATTGACACATAAGAAACGTCTGTAAACTTACAGCGTTGAGCGTAAGATAGGTGAGATTGAAAATAATATTTCAGTTTCGCAAATGTCACCGGTTTCAAATTAATCGCAAACCGCATATTTATTTTGTTTCGCCAAAAACAGAAATTCAAATACGAAGACGATTTCGACAAACAGTGCCGTATAGTCGTTATCAGGCGTATGGTCGAACAGAACTCCGACTACAGGCTCAATCCGGTACTGCAGAGGGACTGCAGCCAGGACATCGCTCGTCTATGCGCCGAAGCTATCGCGTCGCTATGACGATCGCAGATCGAGCAAGGTCATCAAGTGTCTCAAGGTAATATATATATATATATATCAATTTTAAATATCTCTTACGAAAACTGGTCTGTGCCAAGTTTGAATACTCGATCGAACCTGTAGTCTCGGGAATTTCTATCGATCTCGGGTGATTAATGTATCAATCGATATATAACTACGGAAAAATGCATGTATAAGTGGAACCTGACCTATATATATATATATATATATATATATATATATATATATATATATATATATATATATATATATATATATATATATATATAACAATAAAAATGCAATAAAACTGGGTGAAATTTACAGCCCGTATTCAGGTGGGGAACGTTTCTGATCGGACGTCATCCGCATCTCGCGGAAGGTATTTCGCCGGAATTAACGAAACTATAGAATATTAACCCTTTGCACTTGCGCCGAAGCTCCGCCGAGCCGGCCGTTTAAAATTTTGTCTTCAAACTCGACGAGGGCTCCACTACGGAGAGGACGATGCGAATAATTTTCAGTTTTAGCGTTAAGGACGAAAACAAATCGTACAAAACTATTTATAGGATATTTCACTTTTGGGGTGATAAATGAGGCGGTGGCGGATTATTATGCTCGATAGCGGAGGGCGATCCGAGGTTGGCGAAATTCCGCATTCAGCACTTCGGCATAGCGAATTAGTCGAGTCCTGTTAAATTCGCCAGCAGAGTCTAAGCGGATCCGTCGTTTTATATTCGAATTCATATTTATATCCCCGATATCGCGAATAAAGAAAAATTTGTGTAAATTACAGCGATATCGACACGGTAGTAGCGATCAGATTAGAATTTGAAGTTTATAGCGAACATGTAATGTAAATAATATCTAAGAGCGCTCTTAGCCGCGTGCGATAGCATGGACAATGTCGAACCGAGCTACGAATCCGATTCTAACGATAGTGATATATTTCCAGTGTTATACGTAGAGCGAGAATTGAAAGTGATATCGAGGGATCTGAAAGTGATACGGGGAGAAAATGTAGAAGAGACAGAGCGGGGGGATTCGACTGAAAATGACGAACGGATAGAGATGTTTCGAAAGTGGATAATATTTCGATATTTCGCCTCGAAATGTGCCCGACCGCAAATTTCCGACGATATAAAAGAACCGTTAGTTTTCAAATATACTTTAAGGATACATCGATCGATTCCGCATAATAAAAGAGACAAACGGTAATATGTCCGGTACGAGTTGTGCTGGGTAATATGAATGGAAAAAAACTTCGAGTGCAAAGGGTTAAAATTATTAATATAAACCTAAAATTTATAAGAGAATATTCGTTAATGGAAACTATATACGAAAATGGTTTAAGAAAATTGTGTAAACTTTAAAACATTTTATACAAAACCGGTTGGGACGACTTGGACAATAAGTTATCGTTTTCTTTAAATTTTTTCGTGTCTCTCTTTTTGGCCCATTCGATGACTTTTATCGGCGCAACATATCGTTACGGATTTACGCCGGAACGGCGATAATAATACCGACTACGAAATGGGCGACGATGATTTGTTATATTTTCAGTCGATCCCAACAATTTTTCAGCTAAAACTTACAATATTATTTACATTTTTCTCTGTCGCAATTTTGTAAAACCGCCAAAAGTGCTTATAGAGCGGTAAGTAAAATTGAATGCTAAGCTTTCGATAATACCATTTGATGTGTCGTTTTCCAACGACAAAATTGCGACAACCGGCGATAGCCATTGAATGGATACGGCGCGTCGAATTCTTATCACCTTGTAATTTGTAAATTTTGTAACGAGTTTTTAATATTTTTTTTTGTGTTGTTCGTCTAACAGGTCAAATTTCGTGATCGTAAACTGTCGCCGAATTGCGAATCGCAGTTGGGCAACGTTCTGAAAGAAGCCGCTCTCAACTACGAACTCAATCCGCTCCTAACGACGTTGTGCAGTTCGGAGGTAATTATCGTCATCGACAATGATATCGTTGAACTCTTATGCACATTTATATAGTTTTAAAATATCGGGTCGACAACTAAGTAATTTCGGACTTCACCGACAAGCGGCGTGTTGGCACGGATCGGATTCTTCGATACGTTATATTATTCGGTCGTTTCTGAAGCGTTCGGTATCGAAATTAAATCGACGGTCGAATCGTATGCGCTGCGATAAGCGTTAAAGAACGCCGGTGTTGTCGGTACTGCGGTTGCGAAATTCGAAGAATTTTTCGTTAAAAGCGAGGAGAGCTCGGAGGGCGTCGGTCTGGAGGAGGTCGGCGATGACCCTCGAATAAAGGCCGTTATCGATTAAAGTATCGCCGTAGTTGACACTGGGACACTGGGACATTGCATTGAAACCGTCTACGGCTTATCGGTCCAAAATGTACTGAGGTGGGGGATTTTTCGTTAAAAGGCGAGGAGCGCTCGGAGGACTTCCGGTCTGGAGGAGGTCGGCGATGACCCTCGAATAAAGAGGCCGTTATCAGTTCGGATCCGCCGTAGTTCGACACTGGGACATTGCATTTGAAACCGTCTACGGCTTATCGGTCCAAAATGTACTGAGGTCGGAATTTTTCGTTAAAGGCGAGGAGCGCTCGGAGGACTTCCGGTCTTCTGGAGGTCGGCGATGACCCCCGAATAAAGGGATGGCCGTAGTTCGACACTGGGACATTGCATTGAAACCGTCTGACTTATCGGTCCAAAAATGTACTGAGGGAGGATTTTTCTTTAAAAGGCGAGGAGCACTCCTGAGGACTTCCGGTCTGGAGGAGGTCGGCGATGACCCCGAATAAAGGGCGTTATCGATATCGGCTATGCGATTCGGCTGAAAAAGCCGAAGAATGTATCTTAGTCGTCGCTTCGAAACCGTAAAAACGTCGCAATTACTTAGTTGTCGACCCCCCGATAATCCCCAATTATCGCCCGGCTAGCGATAAGTCGAAGAATCTAACCGATTGTTGTATATTCGCCGAATGTCTGGTCCGCAGATAAAACAGTTGTGCGAGGCCGAAAAGAACGGCGACAGCAACGGTCAGGGCAAAGTCGAGGAGTGTCTGAAGAACGCCCTTTTGGTCGGCCAAATAACGAACAGGGCGTGCCGTATTGAAGTCGTCGAATTGATTAAAGAGGGCAAAGGCCGATATACAGGCCGATCCGCTACTCTACAGGGCGTGCTCCGTCGACATCAACAAATTCTGCAAGCACGTCGACAGGGGCGACGGACGACGTGAGTTCTATATTTATTACCGGGTGCAAATACATTTGCCCGGTTTAAAATAAGATTTTTGTTACAGCTTTACAAAACTGTTTATTTTTGCGCAATAAGCGGGCATTTATTTCAACAACATTTTCGGTAGTTCCGTTCGGGTGTGTGAAGCGAAAAGGTTTTCCCTCTTCGGCCCACTCGGCGGGCCCACATTAAACTGTCCGTGAGAAAAGCATATTTTGGTGTCTGCGAGTCAGTAACAGACTGACCGTGTCCGACTTTGTGTCGATCGTCACCGTCGCCAGCGCAGTTTTAGAGGAACTGTATTCCCTCTGGGAATTGTGCGGTATTATCCGATGGAATGATAGGTATATCTCGATGCGGAGATATATCCTCACCCTCAGCACGCACACCACACCCCTCCGGCTCGAGCGATATGTCCGCGGCGCCGCCTTTTCGCGATTAAACTTGTCGCCTTTGCACAACCTCGGCGCATCGAAATATTTTCGGATTAAGCGTAATGGAGCACCGACTCGTGTGCTTTATACAATAGCAACATAACTGTATATACAAAAACGGTCAATAAATAAAACATCTGTTCTGACTCCACCAGTTTGGGGAGTCGTCCTCCCCAATGTGACCTCTATTCAAAACAATGAATTCAAAACCTCTCGTAACCGGTTGTAAGTTAACATTGTTGTTAATGTTTCTACGTCGCGATATTGTCTCGATAACGGAGGGAAATTCAGGGACAAAATCATATTTATAGATATAAAAAAGCGCTACTTTGGGAAGAAGAAAGGTCCTTAAATCAATTTGTAATTAATTGTCCTTGTTGGTTAAACATCATGCAGTCATGAACTGATGTGATATTACACAGACTCGTGGCGTATTCTTGCCGTATCTTTGGAAGCTTTTCGAAGTAACTTTTTGCTTATGGACACAAAGAGGAACAGAAATCGACACTACTGATGAGTAATATATATATATATATATATATATATATATATATATATATATATACAGAGAGAGAGAGAGAGAGGTGTGCTGCGGACGTTGAGCTTCTCTCGCGACTACATTGTTTTCCGCTCGACACAATCGCTCTATCGGAAAGCCGTTCCGGATCCCGGATGAAATTTTGTCAAATGTCGGTATACAGCTTGGACAGAGAAGCTGGTCGGGGGGCAGAGTTGACAATTTGACGACAGACGGCGTAACGACGAGGCCTGTCCAAGGATCTTCGGTAACTTTACCGTTTCCGATCCGGAAACGACTTGTTTGCTAATTGTCGCGCGGAGAAATCACCCCAGGAATGTGTTTGTAGTTAAACTGAATATTTCGACCGAATATTTTTTTTTTTTTTTAGAGGTTTATTTCCGACGAAACCCCGTCTAAGAACTATTCGGAATGTAATTTCGTGTATACGTATATAAAAATTTCAACGGGCCGTTTCGAACGTTCCGACCGCCGCCCCGAACTATTCCGAATTCCGCTTATATCTCTCTTATATATATATATATATATATATATATATATATATATATATATATATATATAACGTTAAACGGGATATCGTTTATCGGTTCGCAGAATTGGACTGCATGCTGCAGATACTGAACAGCGGCTATAAGAATACGCCGCTGAGCGCCGACTGCAAGCTGAAACTTACGCAGAGGATCGAGATGTACAAATTGGACCCGCCGAAAATGGTAACTCTAAATCTGTATCCAGTAGTTTTTTTCCGTTCGTATTCCACCGGCAACTCGTACCGGACATATTACCATTTGTCTCTTTTATTATGTGGAATCGATCGATGTATCCGTAGAGTATAATCGAAAAAAAAACTCTAACGGTTCTTTTATATCGTCGGAAATTTGCGGTCCGGCACATTTCGAGGTGAAATATCGAAATATTATCCACTTCGAAACATCTATCCGTTCGTCATTTTCAGTCGAATCCGCCCTTGTCTCTTCTACATTTTCTCCTCTATCACTTTCCGATCCCTCGATATCACTTTCAATTCTCGCTCTACGTATCGTCGTATATCACTATCGTTAACTGTTAACTTGGCGATTTATTGTGTTGCCGAGACAACTAAGTAATTGTGGAATTCACGACGACAAGCGGCGTTGTACATATTTTTATAAGTACGTCGCAACATCTTTGTGGTTTCGAATGCCGGGTATAAGATGCATTCGGCTTCTCTGCAATGTCCCCGGTGTTGAACTATGGCCTTTATTCGGTGGGGCATCGTCGTCGACCTCCTCCAGAAGACCGGAAGTCCTCCGGAGCGCTCCTCGTCGTCTTTTAACGAAAAATCCCCTCCCTCAGTACATTTTTGGACCGATAAGCCGTAGACGGTTTCGAATGCAATGTCCCAGTGTCGAACTACGGCGATACGAATCACAATAACGGCCCTTTATTCGGAGGGTCATCGTCGACCTCCTCCAGACCGGACGTCCTCCGGAGCGCTCCTCGTCGTCTTTTAACGAAAAATCCCCCACCTCAGTACATTTTTGGACGGATAAGCCGTAGACGGTTTCGAATGCCAGGTATAAGATACATTCGGCTTCTCTGCAATGTCCCAGTGTCGAACTATGGCGATCCGAATCGATAACGGCCTTTATTCGGTCATCGTCGACCTCCTCCAGACCGGACGTCCTCCGGAGCGCTCCTCGTCTTTTAACGAAAAATCTCCCCGACCGGGGAATTTCGATGGAAATTCTCATTTCGGTTCACCGTGTTTCGGCTTTTTATACACAATTCGACCGGTCGATGTATTTTTGATACCGAATATTTCAGAAATCTTACCTTAAAGAAAGGAAGAATCTTACCTTAAAGAATGGCAGTGTTGCGGTACTGCGGTTCGTGAAATTCGGTCGGGGATTTTTCGTTAAAGACGACGAGGCGCTCGGAGGATCTGGAGGAGTCGACGATGACCCGAATAAAGGTCATAGTTCGACACTGGGACATTGCATTCGCGTACTGAGGTCGAATCTGTCAAAATGTACTGAGGTCGGAGGATTTTTCGTTGGAGGAGGTCGACGACGATGACCCCCGAATAAAGGCCGTTCGACACTGGGACATTGCATTCGAAACCGACGGCTTATCGGTCCTGAAAATGTACTGAGGTCAGGGGATTTTCGTTAAAAGACGAGAGGAGCGCTCGGAGGACGTCCGGTCTTCTGGAGGAGGTCGACGATGAATAAAGGGCCGTTATCGATTCGCATCTACGGCTTATCCGTGTGCAAAGATCTGTTGACGCAGTTAAAAATATGTACAACGCCGTTTGTCGTCGGTGAATTCTGCGATTACTCAGTCGTCGACCCGATATAATTCACGATACCGACGCCGGCAGAAAACGTTCAATTAACGAAACGATATTTATTGCGATGTCGACTGTCGAAGGTGGAGAATCTGGGCGAGCTGTATACGCAGGTGACGAAATCGCCTTCGAAACGCTATTTCATCGTCGTCGCGCTGACATTCATCGGTATGATCTTCATAACGGGAATGTTCTGCGGCCGAGTCATCAGACGGTCGGGCGGCGTCATCCGCTACAAGAAGCTCGCCGACAACTGATTCTCGACTGCGTAATAAATGAACCATCGATCCGATAATAATAATAATATATATGTATGTATATATATACAGGTGGCAGCGGCTGAATCAAGTGTAGTCACAATGTGACCGTCGCCTCTTGACGCAACATTTTTAGTATTCGCCCACCGACTATTTGGATATTACACTTTTTAGTAGATTCGTAGGTTCGAACCTCGTCAGCGGGTTTCAATCGAAAAAAAAAAAGAGATATTTTTAATTTTCGAAGGATTATTATTACTATTATTATTATTATTATTATTACTATTATTATCGCTACATTTATTTTGTCATGTGTTTCGCGACTAACACCGTTTTATATTTTCTCTATTTTTAAGTTTAGATCGGATCAGTTTTTTTTTTTTTAAACTTTATACACTTGTCAGCGTACACACACACACACACGGAGGTACCGTACAGAAAACGGGTTCTAAAAATCCGGGTTTTTTTTAAAAATAAATTTGTAGATAAATAAGGCGGATACAATAGTGACAATGTTCGGATAAGTTGTTTCGAGCGAAACCTGAACGAATTTCTGTTTTAAACGACGCGTAAAACTACCCGTCGTTGTGTTTCGATTTTCGTCTCCCGCTTAAACAGACAGTTTCATACGTTTCGAACTAAATTTAGATCATATTGTATCGATCTATTTACGAATAGATATTCGTCGATTTTCAATCTTCCGGTTTTTCTTGGACCGGATAGAAAAAAAGAAAAGAAAAAAAAAGAGAAAATTGTTTCCGACGACTCGACGAACCCGGCGCGGTTTCGTTTTTGGTAAATAAAATTTTGAAAATTATTCGTAGGAAAGCGAAAGTGAAAAAGAGGTTTTTTAATATTGACATTATGATTCTTTAACGGTGCTACATTTTCGCCTCTTATATCGAAAAATTTAATCAGTATCGTTTATTGTAATCGCAGTGTAATTTGTAGTATGTAATTTCTGTGCATGTATATATATATATATATATATATATATATATATACAATATATATAAAACAAATTGAACCGTTCAGCATTAATAACAATTAGCGGGAAAATTCAGTCAATCTTATCTTAGTAAAGTAGCATTCCTTGTAAAGGAACGATTTCCGAATCGAGATTTCCAAATTGAGATTTCCGAATCGATATTTTGTACGATTATAGACGAATCTTTACTAAAATAGGTTGTTCTTCGGAAGAAGAGTATTTGGGCAGTATTAAAGAGCGTTTGAAATACGAATTGATCCGATAACTTCAGTTTATCCTCGGAGGAGGAGGAAAATTTATTATTTTATTTTCTAAGCAATTTATTATTATAATTTCAAACGATGTTCCTCCCGTTTCTTTACCGACCCCCGCCCCGTGCAATACCAGAACATAATATTTCAATATAGCTAATTTTATGCTTTTTCGGTACATTTTTAAAGATATTATATTATATAAGTTTGAGGAAGAAAAGCGCCGAGTTATATATATATATATATATAAAAAAACAAAAAAAACCCCTGTAAATGACTGTACATATTTATATATAAATTTAATAAAATTACAGAGAGAACGAGACGGACAGTGTAATTTCTCTAGGTAACAGTTTTAATTTTATTTTAAAATAAATAAAAAAAAGAAAAAAAAGTGTTTCCGAATAAAAGTACAGAGTTTATTTGAGCCGACTACATTCCCGATTATTACAATTTTGTATTCAGTTTTAAATCGTTTCTTCCTTCAGTCTTTACTATTCGGGGGAGAATTATTATTTTTCGCTTATATTTTTTGTGTTTACAATATATATATATATATATATATTTGTAGTAGTTTTTTTTTTACAATCCCCGTATTTGAAAATATACAACTAGGGGGTTTATAGTGTGGACCTATAGTATTGAAATTTGTACATCTGTAAATAATTAAAAGATTTGAAAAAAAATATATTCGGCCTTTTTTTTAGTTTAATACTTGCGCCCGTAATTATGAAAGTGGTCAAAGTCGTTTTCAGTTAAATACAAAATTTCATATTCGCGTTAATTTAGACTAATTAAAATTATAAATTGAAATTTCTCGTAGTATAAAAAAATATTTTTTTAATTTATTCGAAAAGAAATTCGTTGAATAACTGGAAAACAGAAATGTATATATGAGGGGGGGACCGATTACAGAACTGTTGGCAAGCCTGTTGCGAGAAGGAACGGGTCGTTCGGCAAAACCGTGCCCAACGTATCGTCACTGTTGCCAACCCGGAAATATTGAAAATGGGTTCTTCTTTCCCCCGCCCACTGTATACGATCGCGGCGTATATTTGAAAAAAAAAATGTAATTATCACCGGTTTTTTTTTCGTTTGTAAAATATTCAGATGAGATTTTCGGGCCTTTTTTTTTTTGACGTCAGTCAGCGCTTTGGGGGTTTTTTTCATTATACCGACGACAACAACACCAATCTGCCATTTTGCCAATAGGCGAGAACAGTGTGTGTGTCTGATCGGAACCACAGAGAGAGAGAGACAGAGATAGAACCGGGTCGAAACTAAATCGGGGGTTTTTTTTATTTTTTTGTTTTTCCGTTTCCTTTCATCTATTTTTTTTTTATTTAATTTTCGGGAAAATTTGAATTTTCTCTACCTCCTCCCCCTCTCCCCTCCCCTCCCCACTCTCCGTCAGTGTGTTTTCTGTGTCCGTGTGTCGAGTCGAGCGTCGGGCGGCCCGCCGACCATTTATCGGTGTATTTTTAAGGAAATTAACGGGCGTATAAAAGGGGACAATAGAGGGGCAGGAAAACGGACGTGAAAAGAGATTCTGTTTAATTTTTTTTTCCAAAATTGAGCCGTTTGTCCGGAGAAATCGACAAATGTTTAAATGGACGCTTCGTCCATTATCAGCCAGGTGTCACGAGACGACGATCAACTGGGAAACTATTCGGCCGAAAGAGGTAATGTAATTCTTCCCCCCTTATTTATATTCCCGTTTTTTCAACCACCCTTTCTTCCAGGAATATCCCAGTATACCCTGAAGTAGGCGTGCCCCCGGCCCCCAATGTATGTAAACAGCCAGGACCTGGGGGGCATATCCATCAAAACAACCTTGGCCCCCTGCCCCCACACACCTAACAAGGCCTCAATTTACTAATTTATAGCCTAATTATAATAATCCGACTGTATTTCTATGCATCTACAACGTCCCCCGATCCTGCCCCCTCCTCGGTCATGGGGGGGGGCGGGGTGTACCGTAATCGATCGAGATATATCGTCAGGATTTACGCGAAGGCGAAACGTGTAAAATTGTCGAATTAAGGGATCCGGAACGGAATGATTTATACCCCTTGGGGGGTGGGGAAGCCGTTAATTCTCGAACGGACGGGGATTTTTATTTAGGTCGTCGAGGGGTTTATTCCGTTCGGAGACGTGTTGGTAATTTTTCGAAATAATTACATATTGCGACGATCCGAGATCCGTCGGCAAGTCGTCCCCTGAATATCCCGATATATCCGGGAATAATATTTATATCCCGTATTTATATTCCCCTGTTTTTAACCCCTCTCTTCCAGGAATATCCCAGTATCCCTGAAGTATAATAAACATATCGTCAAACTATAAATATTGTCCGCTCTAGCGCTTGTCCGGCGAACTCGTATATCTCGAAAGCGGATTCGATCGGGTAAATTTAATATTTACTAAAGTATATTAATACGTATATCGTTATATCAAGTCTATTTCTGTGAGTTGTCCGTAATCGATCGAGATATATCGTCAGGATTTCCGTGTAAAACGAATTTGAATGATTTATAAGCCGTTAATTCTGGACTTTTATTTAAGGGGTTTATTCGTTCGGAGCGTGTTGGTAATTTTTGAAATAATTACATATTGCGACGATCCGAGAACTGAATCGATATATCCGGGAATAATAATAATAATAAACATATCGTCAAACTATAAATATTGTCCAATTCGTCTACGCATCGTCAACGTCCGACTAACTCGTATATCTCGAAACGGATTCGATTTACCAATAGGTATATTAGTATATCGGATATCGTATATCTAAGTCTATTTCTGTGTATCTACAACATCCCCGGAGTTGTCCCGGAATCCGCTCAGGGAATAATAATAAAACACTCAATAAACTGACTATTGTCCGCCAGTTTTACGTAAACAGTTGGCGCTCGGTTCAGCGTATATATATACGACTCGGTGAAAATTTACTGCGACGTTATATCGGCGTTATCGAGATATATCGTCAGAATTTTAAAGGCGAGTAAAATTGTCGAATTAGCGGAATGATTTATACCTTGGAAGCCGCTAATTCTGATCGAAGCGGGACTTTTAGGCCATCTATCGAGATATATCATCAATTTGTTCGGCGTTCTTTTCATTGAGGCGTCCGGCAGGTTTTTATTTTTTTTAATTATTTGTATTTACACTGACTCGGTGAACTCTCGAGCGAAGCCACCCAATGACCGGCCCGTAGAATCGGGATCGTAGGGAAATCTATATCTCAAAGCAGTTCGATTTCTAACGGAAATTACTGGCCACGAAGGTTTGTTGTTTTTCGTTTATCGGTATTTACGGACTCTCGAATGAGAGGCCACCCGGACGATGGCCTTACCGGGTTAGTAGGTAAATCGGCGTCGCCTGAAGCGGATTGACTAATTAAGGGATCCGGAACGTAAGCATAAGTCGGAACGAACGGGATTTTTATTTAGGTCATTGTGGATTATTCCGTTCAGAGATATACGGTGGGGCGTCGGTAATATTTGAAGGATTACGGATCGTGAGGATTGGAGTCTATAAGAGTTGGATGGCTCGGTGGTGGATACCGACAGTTCGATTCCGTAGAGCCCAGATATGTGTCAGTAGGCGGTTGTAAATTAATAATTTGTAGACTTAGTAGTAATTTTGTAGCGCCATTTCAGTCTTGTTCGTGTCAATCTTCGGTCCTAGAGTTGTCCCAAGTTCCCACGGATTTTCAATAGGAAGTCGGGACCGGTTTTAAAACGGGGAGGAAAAGTCGCTCTTCGGAGTCAAAGTGCAACGCCAAGACTTTTCTGGCGATCGAACTCAATCGTCCATTTCGGGACCGGCTTTCTGAGGCGGAGGTGTTTTGCGGGGAATCGCGCCTGATTGAGGGCGCCGATGAAGGTATCGCGCGATGTTGTGAGGATGTCGACAGTGTAAATATACCTTCTGGTCGAACACCTGAACGTATAGAAACGGAATCGGATAGGAAAGCGCCTTGAATAACTCCGGAAGTGTCCGCTCCCTCAAGTATGATTTAAGGATTGGGACAGCTGTCAAAAGCTTGCGCTTAGTCGAGAAACATACGCTTTCTCTAAAGGGCGGGCTGACGGTGTCCATCTGGCATTGGACCGGCGGACAGCGAACGTTCGCTCGGACCCGAACCGACGGTCCGGTAGGATATCGTGGGATTCGTGTAGGGCGGGATAAATGCGGCGGAGGAGAAGTTTTTCCAAGATTTTGCTCATTACGGAGAAGACTTACGGGTCGGTAGGATGAAGGTAGGTGAGTCGGAAACATATTTTCCGTCCGGAAGGGAAATGTAGTTCGAAACTAATTTTTGAAAAGGACAACGTTTTTGGGAAGATGTTTTACCATATTTGCAATGATCAGATCAGCACCGGCGGCTTTTTTTATTTCGACTGTTCCTTTCTAATTAGTCGGATAATTTTTGTTTTTAGTCGCCACGGAAACGTCGAATTAAATTTAAAGCGTGAGGACCGGAATCGCGAAATAAGGCTGGTTTTATTATATTATTTTTTATACATTTCTTTCCCGTCATAATCACTTTCTTTCCGTCACTTTGACAATTAACTATTCTGAAATTCAAGCGGTTTGCTCGGATTGTGATGTCACGTCGCTAACACGCGCTTTTTGGCATAGTGAAACTGAAACGTTCTTTATGCCGTTTCAACCCGGTATTATTAACTATTAAATACGACGGGTTGGGGGTACGGTTAAACGTAAAACATCCCGTAAATTTATCCGCGGATATGCCGCTTTAAATAGTACACGGTTCTGTTCGTAAAATAAAACTCACCATCTCCCGATTAATTTCGTAAAAACAGCTCCGAACGACCTCTCCGATTTACAGTTTAACCGATTTAAGGCGGAATATTTGTGCAATTACGCACAGCGACAGATTCTTCCGTTACACATTACAAACGAACCTTTTTTTTTTTATACCGTTTTACTCGGTGTTATTAGTAGCTCAGTAGTTTTATCGACAGATATGTATACAAACCGATATATATATATATATACCAATTTATATACTTTGATATATACCGATATATATACCGGACGGTCTACATTCGTAAATAAAGATTATAAGATCAGTGTTGTTGATAAATTGTGCGTAACGAATATCGTTTTAAAAACAATTATAAATGTAAATTCCTTCGTAGATTGGAATGAATTACACTATGGGGATATTAGCGTTGACCGAACGATGTGAAATCCAATAAATATCCAATATATATATACCGGATGGTCTACATTCGTAAATAAAGATTATAAGGTCAGTGTCGTTGATAAATTGTGCGTAATGAATATCACTTTAAAAACAATTATAAATGTAAATTCCTTTGTAGATTTAGCGTTGGCCAAACCTGGTGCAGTATAACCTCCCCCGTCTGCTTGATACATATTTATCGATATTGCTTTGTACAGATATAATGGAATAGGGAAAATAAATATACGACACGGTCGAATAATAACGCGAAAACGACGAATAAATAACCGATTTCCAGTTTAATTACCCGAATTGCAATATATTCCAGCGCTGTCATCTCGATAGTGTAGCGTAAAACGAACCGGTATAAATGATTGTGCGAGAACTGTAAAACATTATATCCGTTATAATACGGAATATCAATCCGTTAAATAACAATTAACCTATCCCCGTATCGGTAGCAAACGAAAAATTGAATATTACACGGTACAATTCGATTTTTTTTTACACTTAAAAATAGCCAATACGCATTATTGTATGCGTAATATTTAATATATAAATAATAGAATCGTAGCTTTTAGCCAATTGTTTTCGGTCTCGAAAACCTCGATCTCATTTTCAGCTATTTTCAGCGGTTTCTCGCCGTATCTATCAAAATAAATATTGAAAGAGGAATATTCGGCGAAGGGTATTTAACGTTTGACAAATTTTGAAATGTCATTTTTAAAAAAAGCGATTCCGGTGCATTACGGTTTTATTTTAAATTTTACACGTTGCCAAAAAAAAGTTTAAAAATTTAAACGAAAAAAGAGAGCGCAAGTCAACGCATTATTCGTGCACTTCGATGTCACCTGTAGATCGGCTAGAAAATAGGTGAAAGTAATTTTAATATCACTGTTTTGTGGTCTGCGAGGGGTTGGAATATACTGTAGTAGGTTCGTGATGTTTCTGTCTCCTCTCTCGCTGACGGTTTGGGGTCTTTTGCTAGACCGGTTTGTCGGCCGCTCGCCATCTTCAGTAGCGCCCTGTGCGTCAGTAGTCACTGTTAGCACTTTTGGATGTTTTTGTGCATCCTCACTGCACTGCCGCACTGTCACTTTCAGAATGTACTGTAGTCCAAAGTGGCGCTTGCAGTGACTGCTGACACACAGGCGCTACTGAAGATGGCGGCTGGCAAAGGCAAATCAGCGAGAGGAGAGGAGACAGAAACATCACCGAACCTACTACAGTATATTTCAACCCATCGCAGACGCAAAACAGTTATATTAAATTAGTGTATATAGGTCATTTATCGGCCTTTATAAATTTATGTACATACCTCGATTCACTTCCCCCCAACGAATTAATCGTAAATTTGAATGGACAAAGTCACAAGAAAGAAACAAGTAAAGGGTATGTTAAAAGCCTGTATTTTTATGGATATTTTGATGGAAAAATAAGCTCAGAGTGGCACTGAAGACTAATGCCTAAAAGAAGCCTCAAGTTATTTACTGGCCTATATCTATGTCTATATATATATATATATATATATATATATATATATATATATATATATATATATACACAGTGTTCCCTTTGTGCTTCATGTTCTGCGGCTTCAGTGGTTCGTGGGTTTTTCGAAAAAATATTCGTCAAAAAAATAAAAACGAAGAAATACAACCGTGTGTCGGCGGCCACATTGCTCGAGAGAGAGAGAGAGAGAGAGAATAATCGCTGAATGTCTCGATCGCTGAGCGATGAATCGACTCTGAGTACGTCGTACCGGTGGCTCTTGTATAATTGGCTCGCGTAATCGTGCAAATTGACGACAATTGATGCGCAAGAAATTGACGACGATACGGTCCTACTAGCTGTGTCGAGAGTTGAATGAAAAAAAAAAAAATAATACCTAAGACGACTACACATCACCAAGTGTTTCTCTCCGAGGGCTAAACCTCCGGCAGGTTAAACCGAGGATGAATTAAGGAAGAAAATATGGTCGACACTGTTCTCAATAGATTTATACCACCGCGAATATTTCTCCAGGGAATCGTTATAACAAATCTATTTTCTGTTTCAATCGAAACCGGACAAAACGAACCCCCATTATCAAAATTGATGAAACCCGTTATCACTCAACTAATTACTCGATAATAGAGATATTACAAGCGATGAATTACCAAATAAAAAAAAAATTGATTGTACATTGTCACTGGAAGAACTGGGGGATTTTAAATAAACAACACATTGTTGAAATATTTTTTCCCCTTAAAAATAAATTCCCTCCTTTATCTTTTTATCTTTATATATATATATATATATATATAAAAGTCAACATTTTGACTTTGGAATCCATTTTATTTTGCCAAAAAATAAAGAAACTTTAATTATTAATCTACTATATACCAATATTATCGACAACTCTCCGCTGCCACTTTTCTGACAAATTTTCGATTCCTACCTCTCTCTTGAGGAACTCCTCAAGACCATCTTATCAAATTGTTTATTACTTTTGGGTACACCCAATATATATATATTGGGGTACCCAAAAGTAATCAATATTTTGACTTTGGAATTTTATTTTGCTAAAAAAGAAACTTTAATTATTAATCTACTATATACCAATATTATGACAACTCTCCGCTGCCACTTTTCTGACAAAATACATTTATCAATTCCTACCTCTCTTGAGGATTACCTTATCAATACAAAATACATCTTATCAAATTGTCGATTACTTTTGGGTACACCCAATATATATATTGGGAGTACCCAAAAGTAATCAATATTTTGACTTTGGAATTTTATTTTGCTAAAAAAGAAACTTTAATTATTAATCTACTATATACCAATATTATCGACAACTCTCCGGCCACTTTTCTGGCAAATTTTCGATTCCTACCTCTCTCTTGAGGAACTCCTCATGACCTAAATACATCTTATCAAATTGTTTATTACTTTTGGGTACACCCAATATATATATTGGGAGTACCCAAAAGTAATCAATATTTTGACTTTGGAATTTTATTTTGCTAAAAAAGAAATTTTAATTATTAATCTACTATATACCAATATTATCTACAACTCTCCGCTGCCACTTTTCTGGCAAATTTTTAATTCCTCTGTCTCTTGTGAGGAACTCCTCAAGGCCAAAATACATCTTATCAAATTGTTGATTACTTTTGGGTACACCCAATATATATATTGGGAGTACCCAAAAGTAATCAATATTTTGACTTTGGAATTTTATTTTGCCAAGAAAAGAGAAACTTTAATTAAGTAGATTAATATACTATATACCAATATTATCAACAATTCTCTGCCAATTTTCTGGCAAATTTTTGATTCCCCTCTCTCTTGTGAGGAACTCCTCAAGACCGAAATACATCTTATCAAATTGTTGATTACTTTTGGGTACACCCAGTATATATATTACAGGGGTACCCAAAAGTAATCAACATTTTGACTTTGGAATTTTATTTTGCTAAAAAAGAAACTTTAATTATTAATCTACTATATACCAATATTATCAACAATTCTCTGCCAATTTTCTGGCAAATTTTCGATTCCCCTCTCTTGTGAGGAACTCCTCAATACCGAAATACATCTTATCGAATTGTCGATTACTTTTGTGTACACCGAATATATATTTTGTGCTCTCTATCAGCGGACTGATCGTTATTTTTCTTTTCTCTGTTCCAGTCCAGTTTCCTCGAGTGGACAATGAGATATGTGTACCAGGTAAATATTTTTTATTTATTTTTTTATTTTTTTTGTACTAAACCCTCGAACATCTTTTTTTTTCTTTTTTTTCCTGGAACGCGGCCGATAAGGTTCGGCCGAAACAACAGAAAACAACAATGTTTCGTTTCGATTGCGCAACAACAACAACAACGCGCGTTGTGAGATCGTTTTCGTTGAAATTGAAATTTCGCCATTTCGGGCCGCCGAAAACAACAACAACAACAACAACCATTTTGTTGGCAATTTCACGAGAGTACAAATTTTGACTCCGATTTGTATTTAATTTTTGTTAGATTTCGCGTTGTTCGTGCACTAGCACTACAGGATTGAATATTACTTTGTATCGTGAGTGATGCGCGAATTGTATAGTATACTATATATTATATAGTATCTTGTTATGTTAAAGGCCAAAAAAAAAAAAAAATAAACAGGGAACGGTGAGAAAGTAGAGATGGATATATTTTGTAATAAAGGGCGTCCCAAAAAAATTAAAAATTAACTCGAGATTTGAAGATTTTTTGCCCCACCGTTCTTGCAGAATAATAAAGTTGGCAACCCTGATTAAAAATAAAACATAAAAACAGCTGATAGTTTAGGGTCAGTAGTACAAATGAAGGGGCGTGACGCGATAGAACGACGCGTTTTCGCAAAATATTCGCAAAAATAATGAAAGTTCGGCAGCCACAGTCGTTGAATTATGAGATATTTAACTTGGCCAACTGTGTGAAGAGAGTAATTGAAAAATTCGGGGCTGAATTGGATCAACTCCGGTTGATCAAAAACAAGCCGTTCAAATTTCAATATCGAATCGGCGCCTGATTTTCAACGATGAAAGGCACATTTTCCTTTCACCTCAATTTTTACTGACCCTAAACTATCAGCTGTTTTTATGGGGTGTTTTCTTTTTATTTCTTATCAGGGTTGCCAACTTGACTCTGCCAAGAATGGCGGCAAATTTCCGCGTCAATTTTTCGCCTTTATAATAAATAGCGACTGAATAGCTACTTACCCTTTATATTTACGAAAAATCGTCTGCAATTGGGACTTTTCAATAGAAATCAGGGTTGATGTTGAGTTGGACTCTCGCTCCAATACATGTTCCTGGTATAATATTGCACTGTCGAATAAATTTATTTTTTTAATATATATAAAAGTTCCTCGTCTGACCCCAGGCTCCACACACAAAAGAATTAGAGCTGTTTACCAACATCAGTAGTTTTGTCGACTTTGTACCGATATTGTGAGCATTTGGCGTCCTCGCATTAACATATATATATTAATAGGTATATATATATATATATATATATATATATATATATATATATACATTGGTATATTAACGGCTCTCTCGTGAATAGTTACATCATTTTGTCTGTATTTCTTTCGAATAACAATTACATTGTATCATTATCAATTTCTTTGTCTTTGCTCGTAACCGAGCGATATATATATATATATATATATATATATATATATATATTTTTTTTTTTTGAGAGAGAGAGAATGACGTTCTTTTTTGGACACCAGCTTCAAGATATCGCTCAATTGTTGTCTTATCGACAATTTGCCGGATATTGAAAAAATTCCATCGAAAATTCCTTTCCTATCTTTCCGTGGCGTTCCTATCTTTACCGACCGGCATAAAATTCATAAATTATGAATGTTTTCTGTAGATTTCGTGATGTTTCCGTGTCTCCTCTCGACTTGTTTGTGGCCTTTCGCCAGGCCCAGGGAAAGGGGGGGGGGAGGTTTTTCGGCCGCTCGCCATCTTCAGTAGCGCTTTTTGTCAGGGCATCCTCACTGGCCACTGCCAACTGCCAAGTTTTCGGAGTGTAACTCACTTTGGGACACTTGTGGCTGGAATATGGGACAAATCGGGGAACATTTTGAAAAATTAAATTTTCGATTTCAGACCCGCCCTTTATGGGGCAAGTGTACCTCACTTTAGGGACACTTGTGGCTGGAATATGAGACAAATCGGGAACATTTTTTGAAAAATTAAATTTTCGATTTCCGACCTGCCCTTTATGGGGCAAGTGTACCTCACTTTGGGACACTTGTGGCTGGAATATGAGACAAATCGGGGAACATTTTTGAAAAAATTAAATTTTCGATTTCAGACCCGCCCTTTATGGGGCAAGTGTACCTCACTTTGGGACACTTGTGGCTGGAATATGAGACAAATCGGGGAACATTTTTGAAAAATTAAATTTCGATTTCCGACCTGCCTTTATGGGGCAAGTGTACCTCACTTTGGGACACTTGTGGCTGGAATATGAGACAAATCGGGGAACATTTTTGAAAAAATTAAATTTTCGATTTCAGACCTGCCCTTTATGGGGCAAGTGTACCTCACTTTGGGACACTTGTGGCTGGAATATGAGACAAATCAGGGAACATTTTGAAAAATTAAATTTTCGATTTCGACCTGCCTTTATGGGGCAGTGTGGGTAACTCACTTTGGGACACTTGTGGCTGGAATATGAGACAAATCAGGGAACATTTTTGAAAAAATTAAATTTTCGGTTTCCGACCCGCCCTTTATGGGGTAAGTGTACCTCACTTTGGGACACTTGTGGCTGGAATATGAGACAAATCGGGAACATTTTTGAAAAATTAAATTTTAATTTCAGACCCTGCCCTTTATGGGGCAAGTGTACCTCACTTTGGGACACTTGTGGCTGGAATATGAGACAAATCGGGGAACATTTTTGAAAAAATTAAATTTTCGATTTCAGACCTGCCCTTTATGGGGCAAGTGTACCTCACTTTGGGACACTTGTGGCTGGAATATGAGACAAATCGGGGAACATTTTGAAAAATTAAATTTTCGATTTCAGACCCGCCCTTTATGGGGCAAGTGTACCTCACTTTGGGACACTTGTGGCTGGAATATGAGACAAATCGGGGAACATTTTTGAAAAAATTAAATTTTCGATTTCAGACCTGCCCTTTATGGGGCAAGTGTACCTCACTTTGGGACACTTGTGGCTGGAATATGAGACAAATCGGGGAACATTTTTGAAAAATTAAATTTTCGATTTCAGACCCGCCCTTTATGGGGCAAGTGTACCTCACTTTGGGACACTTGTGGCTGGAATATGAGACAAATCGGGGAACATTTTTGAAAAAATTAAATTTTCGATTTCAGACCTGCCATTTATGGGGCAAGTGTACCTCACTTTGGGACACTTGTGGCTGGAATATGAGACAAATCGGGGAACATTTTTGAAAAATTAAATTTTCGATTTCAGACCTGCCCTTTATGGGGCAAGTGTACCTCACTTTGGGACACTTGTGGCTGGAATATGAGACAAATCGGGGAACATTTTTGAAAAAATTAAATTTTCGATTTTCGACCTGCCCTTTATGGGGCAAGTGTACCTCACTTTGGGACACTTGTGGCTGGAATATGAGACAAATCGGGGAACATTTTGAAAAATTAAATTTTCGATTTCAGACCTGCCCTTTATGGGGCAAGTGTACCTCACTTTGGGACACTTGTGGCTGGAATATGAGACAAATCGGGGAACATTTTGAAAAATTAAATTTTCGATTTCAGACCTGCCCTTTATGGGGCAAGTGTACCTCACTTTGGGACACTTGTGGCTGGAATATGAGACAAATCGGGGAACATTTTTGAAAAAATTAAATTTTCGATTTCAGACCTGCCCTTTATGGGGCAAGTGTACCTCACTTTGGGACACTTGTGGCTGGAATATGAGACAAATCGGGGAACATTTTTGAAAAAATTAAATTTTCGATTTCAGACCTGCCCTTTATGGGGCAAGTGTACCTCACTTTGGGACACTTGTGGCTGGAATATGAGACAAATCGGGGAACATTTTTGAAAAAATAAATTTTCGATTTCAGACCTGCCCTTTATGGGGCAAGTGTACCTCACTTTGGGACACTTGTGGCTGGAATATGAGACAAATCGGGGAACATTTTTGAAAAAATTAAATTTTCGATTTCAGACCTGCCCTTTATGGGGCAAGTGTACCTCACTTTGGGACACTTGTGGCTGGAATATGAGACAAATCGGGCAAAATTTTTAAAAATTGAAATTTTCGATTTCCGACCTGCCCTTTATGGGGCAAGTGTACCTCACTTTGGGACACTTGTGGCTGGAATATGAGACAAATCGGGGAACATTTTTGAAAAAATTGAAATTTTCGATTTCAGACCTGCCCTTTATGGGGCAAGTGTACCTCACTTTGGGACACTTGTGGCTGGAATTTGGGACAAATCGGGGAACATTTTTGAAAAATTAAATTTTCGATTTCCGACCCGCCCTTTATGGGGCAAGTGTACCTCACTTTGGGACACTTGTGGCTGGAATATGAGACAAATCGGGGAACATTTTTGAAAAAATTAAATTTTCGATTTCAGACCTGCCCTTTATGGGGCAAGTGTACCTCACTTTGGGACACTTGTGGCTGGAATATGAGACAAATCGGGAACATTTTTTGAAAAATGAAATTTCGATTTCCGTACCCGCCTTTATGGGGCAAGTGTACCTCACTTTGGGACACTTGTGGCTGGAATATGAGACAAATCGGGGAACATTTTTGAAAAAATTAAATTTTCGATTTCAGACCTGCCCTTTATGGGGCAAGTGTAGCTCACTTTGGGACACTTGTGGCTGGAATATGAGATCACAATTAGTTGAAAACCAGTGATATTTAATTGTTGTTGTTGTGTTTGCTGTAGGTGAGGGCGGCAAGAAGGGCAAAGGGAAGGGGAAAGGGCGTCGGGGCGTCTGGCGTTGGTTGGTCTGCTGTTTCGGCGGCGGCGACAGCTCCAACAGTTCCAAGGGCTCGGCGGTCAATTCGGACGGCAGGTACTCGCCGCCGCTCAGCCCCGGCTCGCCCAGGTACCTGCTGCCGCCCGTCAGGCACCAGGACATGCACAAGAAGTGCATGGTCATCGACCTCGGCGAGACCCTTTCGTCCACAGCTCCTTCAAGGTAACAACAACAACCTCTTGACACTGAAATTTGAGTGGCAATGAGTCAGTGTCGGCACTGACACTGAACAGGTTCCGATAGGGACCGTCAGTGTCGCGCCGGTGACTGACACTGAACAGGTTCCGTATGGCGTCAGTGTCGCGCCACTGACACTGAACAGGTTCCGTTAAAGGGGAGTGTCGCGCCCGGTGACTGACACTGAACTCAAATGCGATGTAAAAAACTAGAAAATTTACATAGTTTTAAGTCGTTATCTAAAATGGTTGTCCCGTTATACAACATACGGATGGATTTACGACCTGTCGGATAATTTCTCCGATGGAACGTCGGTGGGAAAATTGTATTTTGTAATTCGTCCCAACGCTTAATTCGGGACTTTGGCCACCGCCGGTCAGTTGGGCCTCAAAGCTCTGATAAGGAAAGCGTGTACCGGCCTGATAAGGATTTCGTTTTTCCTACTGCCTAGAGAGCCTTTATATATATATATATATATATATATATATATATATATATATTTTTGTCAATGGAAAAATTCCGACACTGTGGCGATTCAGAATCATCATAATAAAAGTTCAACATTCGGCTAGAATGTTCTTGGAAGGAACCCTTTGCGTTAAAAAAAAAACCTGTTGCCGTTGTCAGTAGATCATACAAATGCCAATATAGGGAGTTTATATCTAGTTAACTGGGGTATTTACTTATATAATAAGCTCGAGCTTTTTCACGGAAGTTTCGAAATAAGACAGCCATGACAAAATGCTATATAGAAAAGAGTATTTTATCCTCTCAAGATAGAACTTTGTTGCCGGATTCTCTCTTTCAGTAGTCGCCAACTCAGCGGATGGCCATCTCCCTCCACTTCTTCTCTTCTCTCAGCTCTCTCTCTCTCTCTCTCTCTCTCTCTCTCTCTCTCTCTCTCTCTCTCTCTCTCTCTCTCTCTCTCTCTCTCTCTCTCTCTCTCTCTCTCCCCTCTCTCTCTCTCTCTCTCTCCTCTCTCTCTCTCTCTCTCTCTCTCTCTCTCTCTCTCTCTCTCTCTCTCTCTCTCTCTCTCTCTCTTTCCCTCTCTCCTCTCCCTCTCTCTCTCTCTTTAATTTCAAAGTTGGTAATTTTGTTTGTTCTATTTTTAAAATGGATTAATTTTAAAAATGGACAGAGAAAAAATTCGGATGATCGAAACGAATGTATTCGCCCGGCGAATGGCAAAAAAGAAAAAAAGTAATAAAATAAAGGGCGGAAGGTATATATATATATATATATATATATATATATATATATATATATATATATATATATATATATATTTTTTTTTTAAAAAGCTTTTTAATTCTATTCAAAGTTGATAGCACTTAGCACTGTAAATGTCAATAGCGAATTAGAACGATTAATAATTAATTTAATACTGTTTGTTATATCGTTATAAATTATAAAAAAAAAAAATCATTTGGGTAGAAACATTGATGTATCGATATCTGTTTTTTCGATGGTCGGTGAATTCTCGAGATATATCTATTTCAGATTTTAGTATTAATAATACTAGTAGATAGCGGCTGTATTTACTCTTCGTATTATAAAACTGAGCGGACTGAATGGTAAAAAAAAAAAAGTGAGATTGAATAATTGACAAATAGTATACTCTTGCGGTCTTCGATATATCGAAGAAATATATCTATTGTTGTACAAAATATTTATTTTCAAAGTGCGTATCAATCTTTCGAGAGCTTAGCATTAAAATGCCAATAAATGCCAACAAATACCGCTGGAACATAATGCGCATTACGGACGATTGCTATTAAGTAGAATAAAACTAAAATTTCATTTTTAAATAAATTGACAGTTTTCGCCCATACCTTGTGGCCTCCACGCCATTGATCCAATCCTCGTCGGAGATTGCCACTTTAATTTTCATAGTTTCGGTTTCGAATTCAATGTCCCAGTGTCGGACTACTGCGATTTGAATCGGCCTTTATTCGAGGGTCATCGTCGATCCTCCAGAAGACTGATGTCCTCCAGAGTGCTCCTCCTCGTCTTTTAAGGAAAATCCCCCACCTCAGTACATTTTGGACCGATAAGCGTAGACGGTTCCGATGCAATGTCCCAGTGTCGAACTACCGCGATACGAATCGATAACGCCTTTATTCGGGAGGTCATCGACCTCCTCCAGACCGAAGTCCTCCGAGCGCTCCTCCTGTCTTTTAACGAAAAATCCCCACCTCAGTACATTTTGACCAGATAAGCCGTGATAGACGGTTTGAATGCAATGTCCCAGTGTCGAACTACGAATCGATAACGGCCTTTATTCGGGGGTCATCGTCGACCTCCTCCAGACCGGACGTCCTCGGAGCGCTCCTCCTAACGAAAATCCAGCCATAACAGCTCTTGGTTGCTTGTTGTTTCAGCCGATCAACAACGCCGATTTTGTAGTGCCCGTCGAGATAGACGGCACCGTCCACCAGGTCTACGTCCTGAAGCGGCGTCGTCGGCGAATTCCTACAGCGTATGGGCTTAACTGTGCGAGTGTATACTGTTCACCGAGCCTTGCCAAGGTAAGTTGAGACGACGGACAACCATGTTTCCGTGCGTATATATATATATATATATATCGATAACTATTAATAAAATAAACCTGGTCGCGTGGCCTGTCCTATAGGCTATAACGCTTCGGACAAGTGGCGTTGTACATATTTTTTAAGTACGTCAACATTTTTGGCACAGACAAGCCGTAGACGGTTTCAATGCACTGTATAAGATACATTGGCTTCTCCGCAATGTCCAGTGTCGAAGTGTTGAAATGGCGATCCGAATCACAATAACGGCTATGGACTTTATTCGTCATCGTCGACCTCCTCCAGAGGACGCCCTCCGGAGAGCTCCTCCTCGTTTTTAACGAAAATCCCCAAACCGAATTTCGCGAACCAGTTTTAAGGCTTCATCACAGCGTACGGCATACAACTTTTATGAGCCCGGCGTTAACGCTTTAGCGGAAAATAAAAAGCGAAATGCGACGGAAACGCGCTTCGGTTCACGTATTTTAACTTTTTATACACAGACAAAATTCGACCGTCGATGTATAATTTCGATACCGAATGTTTCACACAGAAAGGACCGAATAATAACGTGTATCGAAGAATCTTATCCATGTAAAGATGTCGATAAGCCGTAGTTGGTTTCGGATGCCAGGTATAAGATAGATTCGGCTTCTCCGCAATGTCCCAGTGTCGAACTGTGGCGATCCGAATCACAATAACGGCCTTTATTCGGTCATCGTCGACCTCTTCCGGACCGGAAGTCCTCCGGAGCGCTCCTCGTCTTTTAACGAAAAATCCCCCAAACCGGAATTTTGCAAACCGGTACACACAAAAATCGACCGGTCGGAGTATAATTTCGATACAGAATGTTTCACACAGAAAGGACCGAATAATAACGTGTATCGAAGAATCTTATCCGTGCCGAAGATGTACTGTGACGATTTAAAAATATGTATAACGCCACTCGTCGTCGGGTGAAATCAGCGATTGCTTAGCCGTGAGACCGATTTAATTGTCGGATTGTTTGATTGTCGGTAATTTCTGTTTTGTGTCGCCAGTACGCTGACCTCGTCGCCGACCTGTTGGACAGGTGGGGCGTTTTCAGGTGTCGGCTGTTCAGGGAATCGTGCGTATTCCACAGGGGAAATTACGTCAAGGACCTGAACAAATTGGGACGCGACCTCCAGAAGGTGGTCATCGTCGACAACTCGCCGGCGTCGTACACCTTCCATCCGGACAACGCGGTAACACTCTCTCTCTCTATATTACCTAACTAAGATATTACCGGCAACTCGTACCGGACATATTACCGTTTGTCTCTTTTATTATGTGGAATCGATCGATGTATCCGTAGAGTATAATCGAAAAAAAATATCTAACGGTTCTTTTATATCGTCGGAAATTTGCGGTCGGGCACATTTCGAGGTGAAATATCGAAATATTATCCACTTCCGAAACATCTATCCGTTCGTCATTTTCAGTCGAATCCGCTCTGCCTCTTCTACATTTTCTCCTCTATCACTTTCGGATCCCTCGATATCACTTTCAATTCTCGCTCTACGTATAACAGGAAATATATCACTATCGTTAGAATCGGATTCGTAGCTCGGTTCGATATTGTCAGCGTTATCGCGCGGCTAAGAGCGTCTCTATATTATTTACATTATGTTCGCTATAAACTTCAAATTCTAATCTGATCGCTACTACCGTGTCGATATCGCTGTAATTTACACAAATTTTTCTTTTATTCGCCGCATATCGGGGGGCTATATAAATATGAATTCGAATCCTATAGACTCTGCTGGCGAATAACAGGAGTCGACTAATTGGTTCGAAGTGCGAATGCGAATTTCGCTCGAACCTCGGATCGTCCTCCGTTATCGAGCATAATAACCGCCACCGCCTCATTTATCACCCGAAATATCCTATAAATAGTTTTACATTTTTACATATTTTAGTTTTTATTTTTTTTTAGGAGAAAACGATAAAAATTATTGTAGTTTTTCGCCCTACAACAAATTATTGAAGTTGTTTAAAAAAAAAACCGTTCGGGGAGGAAAGATATGGAATTTTTAAGAGGCGCATTGTTATTTTCGACAATCAGCTGATTCAAATAACAGCTGTTTTACGTACAGCGATGATGAGGATGGTGTGTGCCGGAATCAAATAAAAGAGTATATAATAGTATTTTGGCGCGACAAATCGGTTTTAATCGGTTGTCGTTTAATTTCGGCTCCGTTGCTCGTTTATTCGAAGATTGTATTTTTTCCGGAGGAGGTTTCCGGCGCTTTTCTACCGAATGTATATATATATATATATATATATATATATATATATATATATATATTTGTAACGTGGTTTTTATCGTTATAACCGTTTATAAATGTAAATTTCTGGTTGCTGTACCGTGGTTATTATTATTGTTTGCGCCAGGTGCCCGTCCAATCGTGGTTCGACGACATGACCGACACTGAAATGTTGGACCTGATACCGTTCCTCGAGAAATTGAGCAGAGTCGAAAACGTCTACACGGAGTTGTGCAACTCCAACCACCCGTACACGACGACGACGATGTCGACGACGACGACGATGGCGATGGCGACGGCAGCGTCGTCGGCCGGTCCCGGCATCGCGCTCGCACCCTCCTCGTAGCATAACCTGCCCGGAGGTTACCTCCAACACCACCGCCACAACAATACTCCGCAACAACACTACTACTGCGCCGTGGCGACAGCCCTACCGGTATAACCTCTCCGCAAAATATCTCTCTCTATATCTATATATCTATCTATCTCTCTTTGCACCATTCTGCTTCTTCTATCGGTTGGGGGTGGGGAGGTAAAATATCCGCTTTCGACGGAAAAGAAAAAATTTTTACAATCCCCTAACCCCCGCCCCCCCCGATATAAATATATAGCGAGCGTAAAACAGCCGTTAACCGAACGGGCTTTTTCCCCTCGCCTATTTCCTCTTCTAGAAGCTTTTCTCCGAGCGCGGGGGTGGGGGGAGGGGGGGTGAATTCGTTTCGCTTTTCAAACGGATAAATCGACGAACGGAGGCTATACAGCGCGGAATACCGGACTCGCGATAAAAATTGTAGAACCGATTTTGGATCTGTATCGGAATACTATTGGATCTGTTTTGTATAGAGGAGAGTGAAAAAGAACAAATTATACTTTTCGTGTAGGAATATTGTACGTTTCTACGATTGTTATGTATAAATACGTGTGTGTGTGTGTGTGTGTGTTTCTGTGATGGGAAGCGCATTGTGCCTTTCCATTGTTGAACCCCCCCCCAATCCCCCCCCCGAAACAAACAATGTCGAACAACGACAGCCGCCACGTATGTATTCGTTTACGTACATAAAAGATATTTTATTTTTGTAATATTTTCACCGCGTTATTATATTATAAAAATCCTCCGACGATTCGCGGTATTTTTTTTTCATTTTCATTTTCATTTTAAATACGTTCGATAACTGCTGTGTCAATCTCATTTCCACATTAAATTTTAACGTTTTGAGAGTTCTGTCGACGTAAAGCGGAACGATAAATATTGAATATTTGACGAATTTATCGGAAATAATTAATTCCCTAATACCGGTTTTTTTTTGGTTTCTTTCAGTATTAAAGGATTCAGAGACTCGAGGGGGGAAATTTGAAAATTTTCAAAGTTATGTCCGAAAGTTCTTTATCCTCGGTCCGTTATTTCCCCGAGTTTCTTTGCCTATTTTAATGTGTTTTTTTTTACGTCATCGAAGGCCTCGAAAATTCCTTCGAGTTTGACACGACCAAACGAACCGGTAGCGGCGGACGTATTGAAAGTTTTCGACGGAAAAGGAAATTTTTTACGAATTCGATATTCGGCGCGACGGGAAAAATTGAAACCGGTCTACAACGTCGTAACGTTGTACCCCTTTCGTTATTATAGTCGTGAGTCGGATAATTACACGGTTGTGGCGACCGCGGTTTTCCTTTTTGTAGCGCGAGTGCGTCCCCCTTTTTTTCTTTTTTTTTGGTCTCTTGTACAACAAAAATTGTAAAAAAAATTGATTATTTGTTTAGGTTTCCATGAATTGAATTTCCCAAGCCACTCTTGTACAGGTTTGTTTCGTTATTCTATTTGTCTTTTAATTTTACTCTATTATTATTATTATTATTATTATTATTATAATTATTTCCCGTTTTTTTTTTAATTTTAACACAAAAGCATTTATTATATAATCTTTGTATTTTTCTTTTTGTCTTCTCTCGTCTAATTGTTCCGACGATGAATATACTCGAAAAAAAAAATGTCGCGCGTCGCTCTCGACCAAATCTCGACCAGAAATGTAGTCAAATTTGAAGGTAAAAACTGAAAAATTACTCCGACAGCTCGGTGAAATTGTACAGAAGCGAAAGATAAATATATATAATTTTCGTCGGTGTTTGTTCGTTTAAAAAAATTTTTTTTTGTAAATGAAAATATTACCGATCTTGTCGGTCACATAATGAACTTGTCTGCGCGAAAACGTTGTGCCTTTTGTGAATATTTTTTTTTTTTAAAATGTACAACTCATTAAATTGGACGGAGCGACGATATACAATATAATACGAATACAAAAGATCTCTGAATCTTCGAAATATTTGAAACAATTTTGGACTTGTATCGCGTAAAATTTCGCGTCGCAGAAATAAGCCGAAACATTCGATACATTGCTGAAATGAAATATTAAATTTTCAATTATTCCAATGCTGAAATTACAATTTCTATTGAACGGAAGGCACAACGGTGCAGTACAGTTCATTTAATGTCGGCTGTTCGGATGCACTTTGTCGACCTCGACCGACGCCGTATATATATATTACGATTTATCGTTTTAATTTATAGTTTTGTACGGGAAAATAGTTGAAAAATATCGTAACGGAAATGTCCTCTTCCCTCGCGCTATTTTTTTATGTTTACACTGTAAGGGAGGTTACAACGCGGTTACGTTACCGGACATGTGTTTGTGTACGTGTCGTGTCGAACGAGCGAATAGGCGTCATCGTCGATTAACGAAACCGCGAAGAAAAAAAACCGCTCGATGTGACGTCGTTGCAGGCGAGAGGCCAACTTTGTCCGTTCTAGAGTTTTTGTAGTTCGGGCGGACAAATAATTTTTTCATAGGGATAAAACGATAACAAATTATTGTAGTTTTTTCGCCCCCACGACAAATTATTGAAGTTGTTTAAAAAAAGAAAACCGTTCGGAGGGCGGGGAGAAGAAAAAGATAAGGAATTTTTAAAAGGCGCAGTGTTATTTTCGACAATCAGCTGATTCAAATAACAGCTGTTTCACTCAACAGCTGATAACGATGGTGTGTGTGTGTGTGCCGGAATCAAATAAAAGAGTATATAATAGATTTTGGCGCGCGACAAAATCGCCTTTAATCGGGTCGTCGTTTAATAATAATATTTCGGACTCCGTCGCTCGTTTTATTACATCACAATTTTTTTGTCCGGAGCAGTTTTTCGGACGGGTTATATTTTATCGGAGGAAAAAATTGTTGCGCAGAAATAATATAAGATAAAAATTTGTAAATAATAATAAAATATATATATATATATAAATATATATATTTGTAACGATAGTTTTTATTGGTTATAACCGCTTATAAATATAAATTTCTCGCGGTCTTTCGCATTGTATTAATACAATATATATATATATTTAATAAACCGTTCGTTGAACCGAACTATTCGAAAAAATTTTTTTTTTTTTTTTCATTCGACGTTTCTTAAAGGAAGTATATTTTTAAAAATGGTAATATTTTTCTCTTAAAAAAAAATATAAAATTAAAGTTTACTCTTCTTGTTGTAAATTCGGACAGCCGGTCGTAAATAATCCAGTTTTGATATTGTCTTATCGCTCCCTCATCCTCCTCCTCCCCCCCCCCCCTCGATAAAAACCAGATACATAAATACATTATGTATTGTATATAATAAAATTTATTTTTTTAACGAGGGGGGGGGGTAGAGCCAGGGGGAGAATGTAAGAATCGACTTAATATAAAAGCGTCAAGTTCCTCTGACTACTTCACTGTTTTTTTTTTAATTTTACTTTCGATTTTACTTTTTTTTATGGAAAAAAAACCTTTTTGTCACCCGGATAATGGAAAAAAAAATAACAAGAATCTACTTAACTGCCTTTGTCAATTGTAGTCGCATTTAAAACAAAAAAAAAAAATAAAATAAAATAAATCGCATATAGAATTTATTACTACGCTTCGATTTTTGTATACCGCCTTAAAGGGTAATTACGCTTTCGTGTGATAAAAAAAATAAAACGTGTGATTTCTAACGTTCTCTGCCGGAGCTATTTTTTTTTTCCGTATATTTTCTCTCTCTCTCTCTCTCGGGAAGATGTATTATATTTATTATCGGTAATCGAAAATTAATCCTAGATTTTTATTTTTCTATTCCCTCAGACGACGGTGAAAAATCGGTGAAAATTGTACAATAAACAATTTTATAAATCT
>JACDQD010000071.1:0-25000 GCA_019843655.1 Lethocerus indicus | reverse complement strand
AAATAATTGCGGACTTAGGAGGAGGTCGACGACGACCCCCGAATAAAGGGCCGTTATCGATTCGTATCGCAGTAGTTCGACACTGGGACATTGCATTAGAAACCGTCTACGGCTTATCGGTCCAAAAATGTACTGAGGTCGGAGGATTTTTCCTTAAAAGACGAGGAGGAGCGCTCCGGAGGACTTCCGGTCTGGAGGAGGTCGACGATGACCCCCCGAATAAAGGCCATAGTTCGACACTGGGACATTGCATTCGAAACCGTCTACGGCTTATCGGTCCAAAAATGTACTGAGGTCGGAGGATTTTTCGTTAAAAGACGAGGAGCGCTCGGAGGACTTCCGGTCTGGAGGAGGTGTGATGACCCCGAATAAAGGGCCGCGATTCGTACATGGGACATTGCATTCGAAACCGTCTACGGCTTATCGGTCCAAAATGTACTGAGGTCGGAGGATTTTTCGTTAAAAGACGAGGAGCGCTCGGAGGACTTCCGGTCTGGAGGAGGTGTGATGACCCCGAATAAAGGGCCGCGATTCGTACATGGGACATTGCATTGAAACCGTCTACGACTATCGGTCCAAAATGTACTGAGGTCGGAGGATTTTTCGTTAAAAGACGAGGAGGCGCTCGGAGACTTCCGGTCTGGAGGAGGTCGGCCGATGACCCAGAATAAAGGCGTTAGTTCTGGACATTGCATTGAAACCGTCTGACTTATCGATTGTCGGAAACCATCAAGAAGCGTGCACCGGTTAGTCGACCCAATAATTATGCAGATTATGTCTTCTTACTCAATTTATCGTGAATACGGTTGTAACCGTTATACTATTAAAAAGGGGGGGGGGGGTACCGTGCTCGCGGGTCGCGGTTTGACCTATCGCTCTGTAACTTTGTTCCGACTCATTAAGCGACTTATTGGGGGGGGGGGAAAAAAAGAAAAAAACCTTTCACCTTCTTGTGTCGCTTTCAAATTTGATATCACCTGTTTTGTGGTCCTGCGACGGGGTTGGAATATACTGTAGTAGGTTGGTGATGTTTCTGTCTCCTCTCTCTATCGCTGGCGGTTTGGTCTTTCACTAGACAGGTTTGACCGCTCCATACATCTTCGAGTAGTCACTGTTGTGGCACTTTGGATGTTTTGGGGGCATCCTCACTGCACTGTGCACTGTCACTTTCGTACCGTAATGTCTGTCCAGTATGTCAGTTTTAGTTATATACTTATATCGTCGGTTTGGCCGATGTAAATTCCATCGCCACGATCCATATTATCTCGCCGTCTTTGTTCGCGTTCATTTTGTTGTCGTTCGCCGATGTGTTTTCAATTTGCTCGGCAAGGTTGATGCGATCACGACAAAGGATCGCACCCCTTCCGACAATACCAAAACGCCGCCAATAACAATAACAGAACATATATATATATAGACCGACTGACCATACTGACAAATGCAGCGGTGAGGATGCCCGACGAAAAACATCAAAAGTGCCACAACAGTGACTACTGACACAGGCTACTGAAGATGGTGGCGACCATCAGAAACCGTGGTCCAGCAAAAGACCGAACCACGGCAGCGAAGAGGAGAGAGAAGACGGACACATCGCGAGAGCGTGCCGCTTTCAAATTGTCGGCAAAGTGTGCGGTAAAGAATCGTAAATAATGGGCGTACCTGGGGCGCAACAGGCGACAGCGTTCCGCGATCGGTTATTAATGCGGCGCCCGGTCCGTACTCCGTTTGGACGCTCTCAACACCAGATCCGTATATGAGTGGTGGCGCCCGAAAAGTCGCCGATAACCAACAGGGGACGGCGTCGCGGAAGTCGCGGCTTCCGCCAACATCGAATCGCAGCCCTCCTCCACCATTTCCCTGTCGGCGACTATCAATTCGCGGCCGTAGTACTCCTCCTGTCCGCAACGACAACGACAACAAAATATCGTAAATACAAATTCGGAAATTTTATACAATGGAAATAAAAATATGTACGCGCCAATAAAACATATATGTAGGAAAACACGGTCGAATTTACAATGTAAAAAAATAATAATGGCACAATGTTCACCCTACTACTGGAAAGAACGAATTACGATTATAATACGAAGGTACAATTTTGGTTGAATAGCGGCGGAAACCGTCGTAGTTTTTACCCTCCACAATGCGGTATTTTTTTTTTTAATGTTATAAATCATATTTCATATCGCCGATTCTGTTTATGGCCGGTTGGTTACCTTTTTCAGTTTACATGTGCAAAACACCGATGTTCATGTAAGCATTCGGCGTTGTACTCGGTTTCGAATGCGGGTATAAGATTCATCGGCATGTCCCGGTGTCGAACTGTGGCGAAATCCGCCTTTATCGCCGATCGACCTCCTCAACCTAGATCTTTTAATGAAAAATCCCGACCTCAGTACATTTTGGATAGATAAGCCGTAGACGGCGAATGCGGGTATAAGATAAATATCCCGGTGTCGAACTGTGGCGATCGAATCACGATAAGCGGCCTTTATTCGGTCATCGGGGTGACCTCCCCTCAGACGGACGTCCCGCACTCCTCGTCTTTAATGAAAAATCCCCGACCTCAGTACATTTTGGATAGATAGCGTGAGCGTGAATGGTTTTGAATGCGTATAAGATACATTACGGCTTAAATGTCCCGGTGTCGAACTGTGGCGATCAGGAATCACGATAACGGCCTTTATTCGGTCATCGTCGTCGACCTCCTCCACTGAGGACGTCCTCCGGAAGCGGCTCCTACGTCGTCTTTTAACGAAAAATTCCCCGACCAGAATTCCGCGAACCCCGTAATTTTCCGACTTTTAACGGTTCATGGCGGTACAACTTTCGAGGCCCAGCGAGCGTTAACACCATTCTTGAAAAATAGAAAAGGCCAGCGGCAGAAGCGCTCAATTTCGGTTCACCGTCTTTTAACTTTTTATGCCGCCACCAGACAGACAATTCGACCGGTGATGTATAATTCGATACCGAAACAAAAAGTTTCACAGAAAGGACCGAATAATCGCGTGTATCGAAGAATCTTATCCGTGCGAAGATGTACTACTGTCGTGCCAAAAATATGTACAACGCGCAGCCGTTGGTGAATTCCGTAATTACTTAGTTTAATGCGATGACACGAGGGTGAAAATTTTTTTAAATACTTAAAAGATTTCATTTGAGGTTACACTGTATACTGGGTTTTAAATGCGCTCTCATTTTCGTTAATATTTTTCGGCTGTAAGATACGAATTTTTACAATCTAAACCGTAATAAAAAGCGAAATCATTGGAAGCGCTCAATTTCGGTTCAGCCGTCTTACAGCTTTTTACGGCGCAGACAGACAATTCGACCGGTCGATGTATAATTTTGTAGTGATGTTTCACAGAAAGGACAATGAATAATAGCGTATCGAAATATACTTAAAAATACTTAAAAGAGGTTCATTTGAGAGGTTTCATAAATCAGCCGAATTCGAAGGCACGAATAACGTGGCGTTGACAGCGTAATTTTCCGATACGAGTGCGGAAACGCCGAATAATCAGTCAATCCGTGCCGTGCGAATGTCGGAGGATTTTTCGTTCTTGGACTTCCTGTCTTCCCGATGAGATAAAGGCGTTATTCGATTCTGTTCGACACTTGTCTTATACCTGGCGTGCCTTATCTGTCCAAAATGTACTGAGAATAGTTAAAAGCGTGAGAGCGCTCGGAGGACTTCCTGTCTGGAGGAGGTCAATGACGAATAAAGGCGTCGAAGGAGTTATTGGAGAAGCGAATGAAGCTTATTGATCTCCCGATACGAGTCGAATTGGAATTTTCATAAAGACTTAGTCTCACTATCTGAGTCCTCGGCGATGGATTTCGATTATTGTCGGATCGCCCACAGTTCGACCTGGGACATTAGCTGAGAAGCCGAGTGATCTTATACCTGGCATTGAAACCCGTCGGCAATCTGTGCATAAATGTACTGAGATGGGGGATTTTTGGCGTTACAGTGGCGATCGCCGTAAAGAGCGGTCGCCACAGTTGACACGGGGTCATTTAAGCGAATTATCATACCCGAAACCGTCTCGGCTTACGGCCGTCTACGGATTTTCGTTTCCGGAGGACTTCCTGTCTGGAGGAGGTCGGCGATGACGAATAAAATAAATCGCCACAGTTCGACCTGACATTCTTGAGCTGGACCGTCGGCTTATCCGTGATGTCGGGGAGTTTTCGTTAAAAGACGGCGAGGAGCGCTCCGGAGGACTTCCTGTCTGGAGGAGGTCCGTTGATGACCGAATAAAGGCGTTATTGATTCGGTAGCTACAGTTCGACACTGGGACATTGTGGAGAAGCCCGAATCTTATCTTATACCTGGCATTCGAAACCGTCTACGGCTTATCTGTCAAAATGTACTGAGGAGGGGATTTTTCGTTAAAAAGCGGCGAGGAGCACTCGGAGGACTTCCTGTCTGGAGGAGGTCCGTTGATGACCGAATAAAGGCCGTTATTGTGATTCGGATCGCCACAGTTCGACACTGGGACATTGCGGAGAAGCCGAATCTATCTTATACCTGTATTCGAAACCGTCTACGGCTTATCTGTGCCGTAGATGTCGTACTTAAAAATACGTACAACGCCGCTTGTTGTCGGGGTGAATTCCGCAATTAATTAGTCGTCGACACCGATATATTATACGGTTGGCAATTACTTAGTTTAGAAAACTCATTGTTCGATATCCGAAGTCCGACTCTGAAGTTCGGAACCTAACAACATTAGATATCTGTCTGTAATTTATTCGAAATTATAATTGGACAGTAAATCTCTTGTCTTGTCCAATCGGGAGGCGGTTAAAAAGAGATTGTCGAATCGGAATACAGACCAGTGCCTCCTTTCCGCAGGACAATATCGAAGTGTACGACTCGAGATAGACCTTTTTCGCCGATTTCACCAAATTCAGCCCCCTCACCGTTATATCCTCGGGACTGCCCAGTCCTATACCGACAAGGTAGAACATTTTTGTATAAAATTCTATTTTATCGGGACCGAAAGATTGACCTGCCCACGCCTCGTATAACCACAGCACAACCTCCTACCTGTAACCTCCCATCCTCGACTCCATACAATACGCCCGAGTATATATTATTTTTATATATATAAAAATAAATATTCTTACACAGTAATATATATTTATTTATTCACAATAAATATACGTATATATTTATATTTATTTATTTGCACATTTATATACGCGTCTGTGTGTGCGCGTTGCGTGGCGTACTTTTGTGTGTGCGATTTCCCGAAAGTAGAAAAACGTATTTGTAATTTTTTAATATATATAAAATAAAATATTCGTACACAGTAATATATATTTATTTATTTACAATAAATAAACGCATATATTTATATTTATTTATTTGCACATTTATATACGCGTCTGTGTGTGTGCGCGTTGCGTGGCGTGTACTTGTGTGTGCGAACGATTTCCCGAAAGTACCAAAAACGTATTTGTGATTTTTGAATATATATAAAAATAAATATTCGTACACAGTAATATATATTTATTTATTTTCAATAAATATACGTATATATTTATATTTATTTAATTGCACATTTATATATGCGGTTGTGTGTGAGCGTTGCGTGGCGTGTGCGCGTGTACGATTTCCGAAAAAATTACAAAAAGCGTATTTGTGATTTCTGGAAATCACCCCAGTGATTTCGAGTGATGAAAATTGACGTTGGAATTTTGACAAATTCGCAATTTACGATTATTGAAAACGATATATATACGGCATTGACTTCCTGTGTATGTCGTGTGGTGGGGGGTTCCATTGAGACGTGTCCGACATCAGCGGCCCAACGACGATTACAAAGCTAAATCCTTAATCATCTCCGTTAATTTGTTCACCTCGGCCTCGAATATAGAGAGTTGAATTTATTAAAAAATCCTGGTTTTCTGAAAAAATAATTCCTCCTCCTCCGTCACCCTCGACGGGTATCAAATTGACAATCCCTGGGAGAGGCGAGCGATCTAAGGACGGCATACATAAAACTTATAGAACTAATGGCGAAATGTATAGAGATTGAGTTGGGAATGAGTGAATCTTATATTTCGATTTCGACGGGCTCGAAGAATTAACTCTCGTTCGGTACGAGAGAACATTCGATATATCTCGATTTATACAACGGGCTTATTCGATATATCGACTTGGTCAGCCATCTTTGTTCTTTATTAAGGCGTCCGACGTGATATATATATATTTTTTTTTTGGTAAAGGGAAAAAAGTAATTATGACGCGAAAATAAATATATAAAAAATAATATAAATTAAACTAAAAAAATATATATAACCCGTCGGACGCTTTAATAAAAAACAAATATCGCTGACGCTGGTTGACGATATCGATTCATCCGCATATATCGATATATCGAATACAGCCGAGAACCTCCGGGGGCGTACAGTAAATTTTAACGTATATATTTCGTACTCTTTTCGTTTATTTTAAGCGTAAATAAAAAAAATAAAATCTACGTCGCTTGGGACACTTAGAATCGGGTAATTAGCATATACCGACCGGCGGGTGTTACGTATTTCAGGTGAGAGTTTTTCGTGTCGTTAATTCGGTTACACTTTAACTTTAATCGTATCGGGAAACTGACTGTGGGGTGTCCCGAAATTAACGCAAGATTTGAAGATTTGCCACCAATTCTTGCAGAATAATAAAGTTGGCAACCCTGATAAAAAATAAACCATAAAAACAGCTGATAGTTTAGGGTCAGCTGTGCATATGGAGGGCGCGTTGAACGATAGAACGGCGCGTTTTCTGAAAACGTGAAAAATATTCACAGAAATAACGAAATTTCGGCAGCCACAGTTTCACCCGGATGGCTTTGTCGAAATCGTCAAAATTGTCCCGTTTTGCGGTTCAGAGAGAGTTGAACCCGAACGCGCGATACGACGAAAAATGTCTCATCCTCAACGTGTTCTTCTTCTTCTTCTTCTTCTCAACAGTTAGTTTCTGCCTAAACTGGATACGCCGTTCGACCGATCCGTTCCATTCCAGTACCGTCATATATATATATATATATATATATATATATATATATATATATATATATATATATATATATATATATACAGAGAGGGTGGTCCAAAAAAATGTATCCACCTTTTGACAGTCGATAACTTGGAAACTAATTGAGGAGTTGTCTCTCATTTTTTGTGAAATTGTAGCTTAAAGTCCAACTTAAAGATATATATATAACTGTAGGTGTTCGAAATCAAGGTCACCATTATTAGTCACACCGTCAATTGGTATACAGAGAGGGTGGTCCAAAAAAATGTATCCACCTTTTGACAGTCCATAACTTGGAAACTAATTGAGGGAGTCGTGTCTCATTTTCTGTGAAATTGTAGCTTAAAGTCCAACTTAAAGATGAATATAGCTGTAGGTATTCTAAATCGTCACCATTATTAACATCCACAGAGAGAAACGACGCCGCCCAACTGTGTGCACCATCACGCACATTGGATGAACTTCGAGAATGTTAATAACGGTGACAATTTCGAACACCTAAAGTCTTATATATCTTTAAGTTGGACTTTAAGCTACAATTTCCCAAAAAATGAGACACGACTCCGTCAATCAGTTTTCAAGTTATCGACTGTCAAAAGGTGGATACATTTTTTTGGACCACCCTCTCTGTATAAGGCGAATTTTTAACTTTGGAACGAATTGAAAAATACAATTTGCCCAATTACAGTGTTGGCTAATCGTGCGAATGAGCGGACAATAATAAAATAATAATAAAAACCCGAGTAATTTGGTCGAAATGAAAAAAAGGACAATGCCGTCGGACGCCTTGACGCCGGCTGGCGATATATCGATTCGACCGTATATATCGATATATCGAATTTATCGTAGGGGGGGCCCTATGGTAAATTTCGACCCGAAATTTGTTTTTGCCGTCCGGTAAAGCGCTGTTTTAAGTGTAATAAGTGTATCGACAGTCGCCGGGACGAACCTCCCCCCCCCGCCGTCGCTTTTGTTCTCCACCCCCCCGGGGGGGGGCCTCCAGCACATCTGTCATAGAGGGAGAGTCAGCCCTTTAGGGCGGCGGTGGCAGTGGTGGTGGTGGGGGAGAGCGCCCCAGCCGGCCTAACCCTAAACAACGCCCCTACAACAGACCCGCCCCCCTCCACCCTCACCACCCCACTGTAAGGCTCTAGTTACCCCCGACTGTGGGGCACGTCGGTTTGGGCCTCAAGCTAAACCCCACGACACCGACCTCAAGGCGGGCGGGGTAGTTTTAACCCCAGGTGTTACATTTTTTTTTTTTCGGAATCCGACCCTGCCCTACACACACACCCCGGCCTGATAGAGGCGCCCCCAGGAATAAATCGGTAAGTACGATACTCTTTTTACCCGAATATTAATTCCCCCCCTCGTATCGATAATTATGGATGTAATTTTTGTGACCCCCCCAGGGCCCCCCCAAACATTCACCGAATGTCGGGGTCCGCCGAACGATCGATATATATATATATATATATAGCCACACGCCGGCGTCGGATAATACTTTTTTTTCGGGTGAGCCCCCCCAAATTATAAGGCGACATTTTATATTTGACGAAACATTTTTTCTTTTTTTTTCTTTCAACATTATTCGTTGTACAATCAATTATGCGCCTACTGGAAAGTCTCCGGTGTTAAAAGCCGACCCTTTTGGGGAAATGAGTGGATTCGGGTGGTCCGAGGAGCGAATTTTAGTTCCCTTGGACTCCTTGGATTGTCAAGCTCGTTACTGATTATTCGGTCGGGAACATACCCCTCGAGTCGGGGGGAGCTTGAGGATGGTACAAAGGACCGGAATGTTTGGACGGCGATTCCCCCCTGATACTGTCGGCTCCCCGATGTTCCCTCGGAATCGTCCTGTCGCCCGATACCGATGTTTGGATGCGGCGATTCCCTCTCGTACTGTCGGCTCGTACTGTTCCCTCAGAATCGTCCATGGCCCGTACCGATGTTTGGATGCGATTCCCTCGTACTGTCGGCTCCGGGTACTGTTCCCTGGGAATCGTCCATGGCCCGATACCGATGTTTGGATCGAAGTCGATTCCCTCGTACGATGTCGGCTCAGTGGCCCTGTTCCATTCGAATGGACGTCCGTTATGAATTAAGATGGTGCCCGATGTTTGGAGCTTCCTCTCGGCGATTCCCTCGTGCCTGTTGGCTCCCAACGTTCCCTCAGGAATCGTCCGTCGCCCGTACCGGTGTTTGGGCCGCGACCCGATGTCGATGTCTCCTGGTCAGTTTGTTACCCGAAGATCGATTTCGATGTCCGTTCCAGTCTACGTTAAGAGTCTACAAATTTTCTGTTTAACTCTAAATTTACAGTTTAGGTAAATACTAAATATAACAAAATTTGCCAACGACAGGCATTGTTGGAGGCTCAAAATGAATTGATATTCTTGTCGGATTGTTATTATACACTGAGATCATATTTAGTAGCGAAAAGGTTATTTAGTTTCTATTCAATCTGTAAATACATTGTCTCGGCCATTAATTTTATTATAACAAATTGCGAGTTCGAATTTTGGTCGACAACTAAAAATTGCGGAATTCACGACAAGCGGCATTGTGCATATTTTAGAAATCGTCAACATCTACGGTACAGATAAGATTCTTTGATACGTTATTATTCAGTCCGTACTGAAACGTTCGGTATCAAAATTACATCGACCGGTCGAATTGTCTGTGTGCGTACAAAAGCTGTGGTGTCTGATTGTCGGTAACGGTTCGCGAAATTCGGTTTCAGGGATTTTTCGTTAAAAGATACGGAGGAGCGCTCTCGGGAGGGACGTCCGGTCAGAGGAGGTCGCGATGACCGAATAAAGGCCGTTATTGTGATTCAGGTATCGCCGTGGATTCGACCACTGGGACATTGCGGAGAAGCCAATATGTATCTTATACAGCGGATACGAAAGATGTTGATGTACTTAAAAATATGTACAACGCCGCTTGTCGGTGAATTCCGCGATTACTTAGTCGTCGCATTTAATGTAATTCTCTCTGTCGTGGCCACCGATGACTAGATTTTATGTCCAGTCCGCGGTTACTCTAGCCGTTTCTTCGCGCGGTTCTCATCCATCCGTTTTACGGGCTTCGACAGTCGGGTAACCGACGGTAAGACGTACTGTGTATCCCCCGATCACCGATATGATGTTTTCAGGCAGGATGGAGGGCGGCGGAGGTTACGGTTGCGGCGAGGGCCTAGTCGGCGGCGGCGGCGGCCAGAACGTGAACACGGTGAACGTTAACGTGAACACGGTGGGCGGCGGAGGCCGACGGACGCCGTTGAGTACGGTCGGGCTCGGTTCGCCGTACTATTTCCCGCCGTCGTCGTCGTCGTCGTCGTCGCTGCCGATCACCAGTTCGTCGCACCATCCGGACGAGAACAGGCCCCAACCACAGCCGCACCATCTCCACAACAGGTATACGCACAATTCCAACTTTTTACAGTAACGAATTACGTGGAATCTGGCTTAATATGTCGGGGTTGACGACCGGAGTAATTAAAGTGACATTTCGCTATTTTATTTCGCCCGGCTCGTAAAAGTGTGTACGCCGCCAGAAGCGTGTCGGTACTGCGGTTCGAAATTCCGGTCGGAGGATTTTAGTTAAAGAGCGGCCGAGGCGCTCCGGAGGGCGTCCGGCGGTGGAGGAGGTCGACGATGACCGAATAAAGGCCGTTATTGTGATTCGTACAACGCCACTTAATCGGTTAATTCCGCAATTACTTAGTTGTCGACCCGATATATACTGTTCAACTTTGGCCCAGAACAGGGGTCTTTAAGGTCGATCTGTGGTAAAAAATGATACGTACAATTTAAATATTTATCCACTCGCGATAAAAAAACTGTGTCAATTGAGTACCTCAACTATGGTTGTTTCAACCAAAATTACTTTTAATTAGATACAGATACTCCCTAACTTATTGTAACAAGTTAGGTTCGAGAATCGGATTAATTAACTTCATCCGTTTGTTTTTAATTCGATAAACATTTCGTTAACCTAAAGCTGTACAACGGAATTTATTTTAGAACAATTTACGTATTTTGGAATACCAGTTTTGTGGCCCGACGACTTCGGAATACTGTAGTTTTCCGGCGGTTGGTCTTCGCCCGGACGAGTTTTGACTGTTCGCCGTCTTCGGTAGCGGGACGATTGCGCTTTTTGTGCGTTTCACTTTAAGTGAGCGCGATAATATCTTACGTTTGAATCGAGTGATTTTGTCGAGGCGCTTCTCAGACCGCTACCGGCGGCGAAATCGGTCTAGCAAAAACCAATCGGGGAGTGATTTTGTCGAGGCGCTTCTCAGACCGCTACCGAGCGGCGAGCAGCCGAAACCTGTCTGGCGAAAGACCAAAGTGATTTTGTTAGGCCGCTTCTCAGACCGCTACCGAAACGGCGAGCAGCGAAACCGGTCTGGCGAAAGACCAATCAAGTGATTTTGTTAGGCCGCTTCTCAGACCGCTACCGAAGACGGCGAGCAGCCGAAACCGGTCTAGCAAAAGACCAATCGGGAGTGATTTTGTCGAGGCCGCTTCTCAGACCGCTACCGAAGACGGCGAGCAGCCGAAAACCGGTCTGGCGAAAGAGCGAACCGCCGACAGTAGAACGCGGTATTCTATAGTATTCTCAAACTGCACAAAACGTATTCGAAACTGGTCAATAAACCGGTCACCGGTCGGTCGGTATCGAGAGCGAAACTTTCAATAATATACGAAAAGAAAATTGTTGTCAGCGCAATAATATGTTTTGTTTGGCGTTTGAGGTTGCAAGCGGTATGGGCGGTGGCGGAGGTTTGATGGCGGGCGGCGTGATGAGCGAGGCGTCGAGGCGTGGCGTCGAGTCGGCGGTGTCGGGCGGAGCTGGCGCCGGCGACGTCGTCGGCGCCGACCAAGACCAAATCGAGGCAGGGCAAACTGGTCAGGCTGAATATAACGCGCCGAACGCCGTAGGATGCACGATCTGAACGACGCGCTGGACGAGCTGCGCAGCGTCATACCGTACGCCCATTCGCCGTCCGTCAGGAAACTCTCCAAGATAGCGACCCTCCTACTCGCCAAGAACTACATACTGATGCAGGCCAACGCGCTCGACGAACTCAGGAGGCTCATCACCTATCTACAGGTAACATTCATCGTACCGCGATATTAATTTCCTCGATCCCGGCGTTATTCTAAGCAATTGCGGAATTCACCGACAACAAGTGGCGTTGTACATATTTTTAAGTACGTCAACATCTTTACACGGATAAGATTCTTCGTTATTATTCGGTCCTTTCTGTGAAACATTCGCTACAAAATTACATCGACCGGTCGAATTGTCTGTCTGCGCGTATAAAAAGCTAAAAGACGGCTGAACCGAAATTGAGCGTTTCCGTGCATTTCGCTTTTTTATTACGGTTTAGATTGTAAAAATTCGTATCTTACAGCCGAAAATATTAACGAAAAATGAGAGTCTACGAAAAACCCCCGGTGTAACCTCAAATGAAACCTCTCTCTTTAAGTTTTTACGTCCGGAAATTTTTATCGAATTATTACCCCCGAATAATGATTATTTATTCGTTATATTAATTATTCGTGCGTAGAACGAAAGGAAACATTGAACGTTATACAAAAGTAGCAAGTATTGAATGAGTCTGAAAAACAAATTTAAGTTATCGAATGAAATACCTACTAATTGTAAACGATACTATCGGGTCGACGACTAAGTAATTGCGGAATTCGCCGACGATAAGTGGCGTTGTACATATTTTTAAGTACGTCACAGTAGTACATCTTCGGCACGGATAAGATTCTTCGATACGTTATTATTCGGTCCTTTCTGTGAAACATTCGGTATCAGAAATTACATCGACCGGTCGAATTGTGTCTGCGCGTATAAAAAGCTAAAAGACGGCTGAACCGAAATTGAGCGTTTCCGTCGCATTTCGCTTTTTTATTACGGTTTAGATTGTAAAAATTCGTATCTTACAGCCGAAAATATTAACGAAAAATGAGAGCGTACGAAAAACCCACGCTGTAACCTCAAATGAAACCTCTTTTTAAGTTTTTAAAAAAAAAATTTTCACCTTCGTGTCATCGGATCGACAACTAAGTAATTACGGAATTCGCCGACAAGTGGCGTTGTACATATTTTTAAGTGCGTCACAGTACATCTTCGGCACGGATAAGATTCTTCGATACGTTATTATTCGGTCCTTTCTGTGAAACATTTCGGTATCGGAAATTACATCGACCGGTCGAATTGTGTCTGCGCGTATAAAAAGCTAAAAGACGGTGAACCGTGAAGCGAGCGTTTCCGTCACGCATTTCGCTTTTTATTTTCGCGAAAGTGTCAACGCCTCGCGCTGGGGCTCGTAAAGTTGTACGCCGTACGCTGCGACGAAGCGTTAAAGAACGGCAGTGTCGCGAAATTCCGGTTTCTGGGATTTATTCGTTAAAAGACGAGGAGCGCTCTCCGGAGGACGTCCGGTCTGGAGGAGGTCGACGATGACCGAATAAAGGCCGTTATTGTGATTCGTATCACCGTAGTTCGACACCGGGACATTGCCGATAAGCCGAATGTATCTTATACGGCTTATCTGTGCCTGAAGATGTACTGCGGTACTTAAAAATAACGTACAATGCCACTCGTGTAGTCGATTTGGACGTTGTTCAATCGGTCCGATAGTGAGTATAATATTCGGTAAATATCAGGATCTGTCTGTTAAATATCAGTGCTCGGTGTGACGGGACTTTGCGCGTTTCAACGCTGGATTAGTAGCGCAATTTCGCAAATAGCGAGACGAAAATACTGTTGATATCACTGTGTGTTTTGTGGTCTGCGAGGGGTTGGAATATACTGTAGTAGGTTCGTTATGTTTCCGTCTCCTCTCCTCTCTCGCTGCCGAGGTTTGGTCTTTCGCTAGACTGCGGTTTCGTCGGCGGCCGCTCGCCATCTTCAGTAGCGCCCTGTGTGTCAGTCAGTAGTCACTGTTAGCGGCACTTTGGACTACAGTACAGTGTGAAAGTGACAGTGTGGGCAGTGCAGTGAGGATGCCAAAAACATCCAAAGTGCCACGCTAACAGTGACTACTGACTGACACAGGGCGCTACTGAAGATGGCAGCGGCGGCGAAACCGGTCTAGCAAAAGACCAAACCGGCGAGAGAGGAGACAGAAACATCACCAACCTACAGAAAATACTGTTCTTATGTATCACTTTGATGCGTGATAATTTTAAATTACGAAACTTTGAATTGTGTGTCTCGGTTACTCGAGATAGGCCACGTTGCAGGGTTTATGTCGAAGAAAAACCAAGTTTTAAATGATAACAATATGATAACATTTTCCATCCGAAATGAAACTGTGTCCGGTACTAAAGTACTCTGTCAGCCGGCTGCAATATTTTGCTTGAAAGTTTTCCATTTTGGATTTTCATTTCTAATGATTAACGACAACGCGACGACACTAAAGTGCGACTGATGGATATGTTTGGTTTTTCTAGGCCCAAGGACCGATGGCGATGCCTCCCGGTTTCGACCTTCACGCGGCGATGTTCCCCGGCGGCAAGCCTCCGCCGCCGGCCGGTTCGCCGCCGCCGCTGCCGCCTCCGGCGCACGACTCGGCGTCCAACGACTCGCCGCTAACGTGAATAATATCGCCGCCGCCGCCGTCGGACAAACCGGAATTCAGTGCCAAATTCATTTATGCGATATTATACAAGCGCACATTTTGTTGCATGCGCAGTGCTCATCGCCTTGTTTCAGTTTCATTTCCGGTAGTACAATCAATTTTATTATATATATAAGAATAATTTAAAGAATTTTTAAACGTACATTATTATTGTCGGTAATATCATGGGAAGCATTTCACGGACGGCGCGATTGACCGAATCGGCGAATAGAAAAACCAAAACAATTCGGTGCCAAATTAATTGATGGGAGATTTACGGATGTAATCGGAGTAATTGCGGAATTCAATAGTTTCAAATAGGTTCAATAGTTCAAATAGTTTTATACGATTCGTTTTCGTCCTTAACGCGTTGAAAACTGAAAATTATTTCGCATCTTCTCCGTAGCTGAGGCCCTCGGCGAGTGCAAAGTGTTAATAAATTAAAAACTGAGTACGGAATCGGCCGATAAGATAGGAAAAACTACCCGAACCGATATTCTACCTCCGCGCGTTATTTTATCCGCCGATTTATTTAATTTTTTTTTTTTTTTTTTACAAAATTTGCATCGCATATAATATAGTGCACCGATAATGAAATGCGCTTGTGTGCTGCGCATATTAACACACAGAGACACAGAGAGACAATTTTATACGTAGCAATAAGAGATCGTAAAGAAAAAATGAAATACGTCCTTCGAAGCGTAACTGAAAATTTAAAATTCTAGTCATTTTTATTTTATTTATTTTTTTTTTCTAGCGAGTAAGTTTATAACGGATATTAAATGAAATTATAATTGATTTTTATTTAAAAATAAATAAAAAGAGTTAAAAAAAAAAACGAAACGGCGACCGTTTTCAGATTATAAATATAGAGATATATATAAATATATAGAATATTTCTAGAGCGTTTAGATATGAAAAGACACGTATAATTGTGTAGCTCAGTCAAATATTGTCTAATATTTAATATATATGTATAAATAAATTATAAATATATATATACATTATTTATATAATGTAATGTGATTTAAATGTGCGGAATATTCCAGTATTAATTTTAAAAAAAAAATGGAGAATTTTTCTTTTCTAACGATAATTCTAGTCATAACTGCGATATTTTTCGGAAGTGCCCCGGAAAATAATTACGAAACGTTAATTCCGATCGGAATACAGTTTTTTTCGGTCAAAGTTTTCCTGTATTCTTACGGTATATTTTCGAATCAAATTTATATTCACGACCGAATCGAGGATACAATATAATATTTCTCGATTGAGAATCGTTCCGTCGGATGAAATTTGAATTTTTTTTTTTGGGCGTAGCAAATTTTTAAATCTCGTTTTACAATTTTTCCTGGGCACTTCAACAATTTCATATATATAAATATATATATATATCTGTTAGATTTTAAATTTATACCGTCGTTAAAAGGAAAACAGGCCTAAGGGAAAATACAATAAAGTTTTCCGCTCTTTTCATTAAAAAATTTTCAAAAATGACTACTTTTTAGAAAATTAATAATGCAGCTATTGTTAAAACTGTTAATTAACCGTTTCGCTGCTCCGGATCGGATTAGATTTACGAATACAGTCTGAAAAGCTGGAGCGTTAGATTTACGTTCGGAGCGGTGAAATGGTTAACGTACGGAAAAATCATACCGTGTAAACGGTTTTTTCCGTTTTTTCGATCGATTGTTTGTTTATCGGTTTTTTTAATATATATCCCGGAAGACCGTCCTTAAAGACTGAGAACGAAAGAGAGAAAAAAAAAAAAAAATTGTACGCCCAATATAAATTTACACTTAATGTTGTAAGATTAACGATACGGGGGAAACAATTTTCAATTCGTTGTCCACTTTTTCGATATAGAAAAATGTTAAATTTACCGTCGTAAAATATTTACGTACAATGTCGGTTCTTCTGTTGTCTGTTTCGGAGGAATATATTTGCCGAATCGATCCGCGGAACGAAATTTTCGTTCGGCCAGTATTAAAAAAAAAAAAAAAAATTAATATTACGATGTCAATTTAAGCTGTAAAACCTACGAGAACGAAAACGACTGGATGAAAATTTGTAATTCGACTTTTGTTCTCTCCCGTCTCTTATTGTTGTAATGACTAATTGAAGAACGTACTTTAAACGGAATACGCCTTTTTTTCGTTTTTTTCCCCTTCATTTCCTCGTCCTCGACCCAGCCGACTGCTGGGCTATTTCGTGCCCGATTCTATAGTTTAAATTGTAAAACACTTTAACGATAACGAAGATAAATAAAATGTATAACTCTTAGGTTTTTCTTTAGGCAGCGAATAAAATAAACGGTTTGACAACGGGGGGAAAAAAAAATGACTTTATTCTATAGATCGATACACACTTTGGTTTCAAAGGGGGAAAAAGGGATATATATATATATATATATATATATATATATATATATATATGATTCGACTACACAAGTTATAATTTCTACATGTACACAAAAGGTAAATTAATTGCCATTTATGGTGACTCATAATAATGTTCTTTCTACCCCTTTAGATTCTGTATCTATATACAATCTCATTTATTTATTTTTCATGGCAATATATATATATATATATATATATATATATATATATATATATATACAGAGTGGTCCAAAAAAATGTATCCACCTTTTGACAGTCCATAACTTGCAAACTAATTGAGGGAGTTGTGTCTCATTTTTGGTGAAAGTGTAGCTTAAAGTCCAACTTAAAGATATATCATAGCTGTAGGTGTTCGAAATCAAGGTCACCGTTATTAGTCACACCGTCAATTGGTATACAGAGAGAGGGTGGTCCAAAAAAATGTATCCACCTTTTGACAGTCCATAACTTGCAAACTAATTGAGGGAGTTGTCTCTCATTTTTGGTGAAAGTGTAGCTTAAAGTCCAACTTAAAGATATATCATAGCTGTAGGTGTTCGAAATCAAGGTCACCTGTTATTAGTCACACCGTCAATTGGTATACAGAGAGAGGGTGGTCCAAAAAAATGTATCCACCTTTTGACAGTCCATAACTTCAAACTAATTGAGGAGTTGTGTCTCATTTTGGTGAAAGTGTAGCTTAAAGTCCAACTTAAAGATATATATCATAGCTGTAGGTGTTCGAAATCAAGGTCACCTGTTATTAGTCACACCGTCAATTGGTATACAGAGAGGGTGGTCCAAAAAAATGTATCCACCTTTTGACAGTCCATAACTTGCAAACTAATTGAGGGAGTTGTGTCTCATTTTTGGTGAAAGTGTAGCTTAAAGTCCAACTTAAAGATATATATCATAGCTGTAGGTGTTCGAAATCAAGGTCACCTGTTATTAGTCACACCGTCAATTGGTATACAGAGAGAGGGTGGTCCAAAAAAATGTATCCACCTTTTGACAGTCCATAACTTGCAAACTAATTGAGGAGTTGTGTCTCATTTTTGGTGAAAGTGTAGCTTAAAGTCCAACTTAAAGATATATATATCATAGCTGTAGGTGTTCGAAATCAAGGTCACCTGTTATTAGTCACACCGTCAATTGGTATACAGAGAGAGGGTGGTCCAAAAAAATGTATCCACCTTTTGACAGTCAATAACTTGCAAACTAATTGATGGAGTCGTGTCTCATTTTTGGTGAAAGTGTAGCTTAAAGTCCAACTTGAAGATATATATATATATAAAATACTACAGTATTATACCGAACCATCGCACGGAGCAACGTTGACGTATTAGTCGGGCTAGAGGGTGTACTGGGCGGCGACAATAGGTCGGCCGCATTCCGAGTTCTGCATAACGTTGCCGCAGCACGACCAGTGGCGTCGGCCCGGATGACCGTTGTGGCCGTGGCCGCAACCCTTGTAACCGCCTGCGTCACCGACACAATGTGTATATATAGATATATGTATATAATATTATTATATCTATATAATAAGCGATTGGTTTTATTACCTGGCATTTTGGCGGCGCATCCGCAGACGGCCTGCTTGTTGCCGCCGCTCGAACAGAAAGTGCAACAGTGGAAGACGCCCGAATGGGCGACGAAAGTGAACGCCCTCACTTTGTACGGACTGCCCTGGGGGGGGGAATCACCGTAAAATAAATTAAACTGTTTAACACAACTCGGCACTAATCTATCAAAGAAACTGTAAGCTGTAACAACGATTCGAATATCGAAAATTGATAATTATTTGTAGGTTCGTGTTTCGTTTCTCCTCTCTCTCTCTCTGGTGCCGGTTCTCTTGCTAGACCGCGGTTTGTCGGCCGCTCGCCGTCTTCAGTAGCGCTCTGTTGTGGCACTTTGGATGTTTTCAGGGGCATCCTCACTGCACTGCACACTCATCGTCATTTTCACACTGTACTGTAGTCCAAAGTGCCGCGACAGTGACTACTGAAGACGGCGAGCGGCCGGCGAAACCGCGGTCTAGCGAAAGACCAAACCGGCACCGAGAGAGGAGACAGAAACATCGACGAACCTACAGTATATTCCAACCCCTAGACTGCGGTTTGCTCGGCCGCTCGCCGTCTTCAGTAGCGCCCTGTGTCAGTCAGTAGTCACTGTTGTGGCACTTTAGATGTTTTTCGGGGGCATCCTCACTGCACTGTCACTTTCACACTGTACTGTAGTCCAAAGTGCCGCAACAGTGACTACTGACTACTGAAGACGGCGAGCGGCCGACAAACCGCAGTCTAGCGAAAGACCAAACCGCGAGAGAGGAGACAGAAACATCACCGAACCTAGGCTGTATTCCGCGACCCCTCGCAGACCACAAAACAGCGATATTAAATTAATAATTATTCGATTTCGTCGAAAATTCTATACCTGTATATGCTCGTTCTGTATAAGTACGCTGAGGGTGAGGTTGCCCGGCGAGTCCGGAGTGAAGCACAGTCTGTAACTGCCGTCGCCCTCGTCGCTAACCGACACTGGCAATCTCCTTCGTAATCGACAGAAAAAAAAAATTTTAATTATATATCGGATCGACAATTAAAGCAATCGCCCAATTCGCCGAACAACAAGCGGCGTTGTACATTATTTTTAAGTGCGTCAACAGATCTTCGGCACGGATAAGCCGTAGACGGTTTCGAATGCAATGTCCCAGTGTCGAACTGTGGCCTTTATTCGGGGGTCATCGTCGACCTCCTCCAGACCGGAAGTCCTCCGGAGCGCTCCTCCTCGTCGTCTTTTAACGAAAAATCCCCCCGACCTCAGTACATTTTTGGACCGATAAGCCGTAGACGGTTTCGAATGCAATGTCCCAGTGTCGAACTACGGCCTTTATTCGGGGGTCATCGTCGACCTCCTCCGGACCGGAAGTCCTCCGGAGCGCTCCTCCTCGTCTTTTAACGAAAAATCCCCCGACCTCAGTACATTTTTGGACCGATAAGCCGTAGACGGTTTCGAATGCAATGTCCCAGTGTCGAACTGGCCTTTATTCGGGGATCATCGTCGACCTCCAGACCGGAAGTCCTCGGGCGCTCCTCCTCGTCTTTTAACGAAAAATCCCACGATCTCAGTACATTTTTGGACTGATAAGCCGTAGACGGTTTCGAATGCAATTTCCCAGTGTCGAACTACGGCGATCCCTTTATTCGGAAGGTCATCGTCGACCTCCTCCGGACCGGACGTCCTCCGGAGCGCTCCTCCTCATCTTTTAACGAAAAATCCCCCGACCAGAATTTCGCGAACCGCAGTACCGAAACCGCGTTTAGGTCGATGTAATTTCCGATTTCTGGAGACGTTTCACAGAAAGGACCGAATAATGTGTATCGAAGAATCTTATCCGTGCCGAAGATGTACTGACGTACTTAAAAATATGTACAACGCCACTTGTTGTTCGGTGAATTCTCGCAATTACTTAGTCGTCGACCCCGATAGATATATTTATATATACAGAGAGTATACGCAATGCAATGTAATAATGTTGTACCTCTGCGAACTGTCGTTGTAGCACAGTTGGGCGATGATTTTCTCACCGCCCCTCGACAGGGCCTGTTTGTTCGAGTCCTGAGTAATTAGGACGATTTCGCTTCTCTTGTGCTGGCGACAATTCAACAGGCCTTCAACCAAAAAAAAGAACAAAAATATGTTTAAAAACGTAACTCTACGCTATTAGTCTCATCGGAATTGAGCTGTCGCTGATTTCACCGATAGACGGCATCTATTCGTATTTTAAATCCGTCCGTTCCCGCAATATGTATGCGAATATTGTCCGATTGAAACACATTTTCAATTTCCGACCCGCCCTTTATGGGGCAAGTGTAGCTCACTTTGGGACACTTGTGGCTGGAATATGAGACAAATCGGGGAACATTTTTGAAAAAATTAAATTTTCGATTTCCGACCCGCCCTTTATGGGGCAAGTGTACCTCACTTTGGGACACTTGTGGCTGGAATATGAGACAAATCGGGGAACATTTTTGAAAAAATTAAATTTTCGATTTCAGACCTGCCCTTTATGGGGCAAGTGTACCTCACTTTGGGACACTTGTGGCTGGAATATGAGACAAATCGGGGAACATTTTTGAAAAAATTAAATTTTCGATTTCAGACCTGCCCTTTATGGGGCAAGTGTACCTCACTTTGGGACACTTGTGGCTGGAATATGAGAATCGGGGACAAAAAATTAAACCTGCCTTTATGGGGCAAGTGTACCTCATGGGGAACATTTTTGAAAAAATTAAATTTTCGATTTCCGACCTGCCCTTTATGGGGCAAGTGTACCTCACTTTGGGACACTTGTGGCTGGAATATGAGACAAATCGGGGAACATTTTTGAAAAAATTAAATTTTCGATTTTCGACCCGCCCTTTATGGGGCAAGTGTACCTCACTTTGGGACACTTGTGGCTGGAATATGAGACAAATCGGGGAACATTTTTGAAAAAATTAAATTTTCGATTTCAGACCCGCCCTTTATGGGGCAAGTGTACCTCACTTTGGGACACTTGTGGCTGGAATATGAGACAAATCGGGGAACATTTTTGAAAAATTAAATTTTCGATTTGACCTGCCCTTTATGGGGCAAGTGTACCTCACTTTGGGACACTTGTGGCTGGAATATGAGACAAATCGGGGAACATTTTTGAAAAATTAAATTTTCGATTTCGACCTGCCCTTTATGGGGCAAGTGTACCTCACTTTGGGACACTTGTGGCTGGAATATGAGACAAATCGGGGAACATTTTTGAAAAATTAAATTTTCGATTTCGACCTGCCCTTTATGGGGCAAGTGTACCTCACTTTGGGACACTTGTGGCTGGAATATGAGACAAATCGGGGAACATTTTTGAAAAATTAAATTTTCGATTTCGACCTGCCCTTTATGGGGCAAGTGTACCTCACTTTGGGACACTTGTGGCTGGAATATATGAGACAAATTTTTGAAAAACTTTCGATTTGACCCGCCCTTTATGGGGCAAGTGTACCTCACTTTGGGACACTTGTGGCTGGAATATGAGAAAATCGGGGAACATTTTTGAAAAATTAAATTTTGATTTCAGACCCGCCCTTTATGGGGCAAGTGTACCTCACTTTGGGACACTTGTGGCTGGAATATGAGACAAATCGGGGAACATTTTTGAAAAAATTAAATTTTCGATTTCCGACCTGCCTTTATGGGGCAAATTGTAACTCACTTTTGGGACACTTGTGGCTGGAATATGAGACAAATCGGGGAACATTTTGGAAAAAATTAAATTTTCGATTTCCGACCTGCCCTTTATGGGGCAAGTGTACCTCACTTTGGGACACTTGTGGCTGGAATATGAGACAAATCGGGGAACATTTTTGAAAAAATTAAATTTTCGATTTCAGACCTGCCCTTTATGGGTAATTTCACAAGTGTACCATTTTGAAAAAATTAAATTTTCGATTTGACTTATGGGTAATTCACCTGGGACACTTGTGGCTGGAATATGAGACAAATCGGGAACATTTTGAAAAATTAAATTTTCGATTTCCGACCCGCTTTTATGGGGCAAGTGGGTACCTCACTTTGGGACACTTGTGGCTGGAATATGAGACAAATCGGGAACATTTTTGAAAAATTAAATTTTCGATTTCAGACCTGCCCTTTATGGGGCAAGTGTACCTCACTTTGGGACACTTGTGGCTGGAATATGAGACAAATCGGGGAACATTTTTGAAAAATTAAATTTTCGATTTCAGACCCGCCCTTTATGGGGCAAGTGTACCTCACTTTGGGACACTTGTGGCTGGAATATGAGACAAATCGAGGAACATTTTTGAAAAATTAAATTTCGATTTCAGACCTGCCCTTTATGGGGCAAGTGTACCTCACTTTGGGACACTTGTGGCTGGAATATGAGACAAATCGGGGAACATTTTTGAAAAAATTAAATTTTCGATTTCAGACCCGCCCTTTATGGGGCAAGTGTACCTCACTTTGGGACACTTGTGGCTGGAATATGAGACAAATCGGGGAACATTTTTGAAAAAATTAAATTTTCGATTTCAGACCTGCCCTTTATGGGGCAAGTGTACCTTACTTTGGGACACTTGTGGCTGGAATATGAGACAAATCGGGAACATTTTGAAAAAATTAAATTTTCGATTTCAGACCTGCCCTTTATGGGGCAAGTGTACCTCACTTTGGGACACTTGTGGCTGGAATATGAGACAAATCGGGGAACATTTTTGAAAAAATTAAATTTTCGATTTCCGACCTGCCCTTTATGGGGCAAGTGTACCTCACTTTGGGACACTTGTGGCTGGAATATGAGACAAATCGGGGAACATTTTTGAAAAAATTAAATTTTCGATTTCAGACCCGCCCTTTATGGGGCGTGTACCTCACTTTGGGACACTTGTGGCTGGAATATGAGACAAATCGGGAACATTTTGAAAAAATTAAATTTTCGATTTCCGACCTGCCCTTTATGGGGCAAGTGTACCTCACTTTGGGACACTTGTGGCTGGAATATGAGACAAATCGGGGAACATTTTTGAAAAAATTAAATTTTCGATTTCCGACCCGCCCTTTATGGGGCAAGTGTACCTCACTTTGGGACACTTGTGGCTGGAATATGAGACAAATCGGGGAACATTTTTGAAAAAATTAAATTTTCGATTTCAGACCTGCCCTTTATGGGGCAAGTGTACCTCACTTTGGGACACTTGTGGCTGGAATATGAGACAAATCGGGGAACATTTTTGAAAAAATTAAATTTTCGATTTCAGACCCGCCCTTTATGGGGCAAGTGTACCTCACTTTGGGACACTTGTGGCTGGAATATGAGACAAATCAGGGAACATTTTTGAAAAAATTAAATTTTCGATTTCAGACCGCCCTTTATGGGGCAAGTGTACCTCACTTTGGGACACTTGTGGCTGGAATATGAGACAAATCGGGGAACATTTTTGAAAAATTAAATTTTCGATTTCAGACCCGCCCTTTATGGGGCAAGTGTACCTCACTTTGGGACACTTGTGGCTGGAATATGAGACAAATCGGGGAACATTTTTGAAAAATTAAATTTTCGATTTCAGACCTGCCTTTATGGGGCAAGTGTACCTCACTTTGGGACACTTGTGGCTGGAATATGAGACAAATCGGGGAACATTTTGAAAAAATTAAATTTTCGATTTCAGCCCGCCTTTATGGGGCAAGTGTACCTCACTTTGGGACACTTGTGGCTGGAATATGAGACAAATCGGGGAACATTTTTGAAAAATTAAATTTTCGATTTCCGACCTGCCCTTTGGGGAACCAAATGTACCTGCTGGGACACTTGTGGCTGGAATATGAGACAAATCGGGGAACATTTTTGAAAAAATTAAATTTTCGATTTCCGACCCGCCCTTTATGGGGCAAGTGTACCTCACTTTGGGACACTTGTGGCTGGAATATGAGACAAATCGGGGAACATTTTTGAAAAATTAAATTTTCGATTTCAGACCCGCCCTTTATGGGGCAAGTGTACCTCACTTTGGGACACTTGTGGCTGGAATATGAGACAAATCGGGGAACATTTTTGAAAAAATTAAATTTTCGATTTCCGACCCGCCCTTTATGGGGCAAGTGTACCTCACTTTGGGACACTTGTGGCTGGAATATGAGACAAATCGGGGAACATTTTTGAAAAAATTAAATTTTCGATTTCAGACCTGCCCTTTATGGGGCAAGTGTACCTCACTTTGGGACACTTGTGGCTGGAATATGAGACAAATCGGGGAACATTTTTGAAAAATTAAATTTTCGATTTCGACCTGCCTTTATGGGGCAAGTGTACCTCACTTTGGGACACTTGTGGCTGGAATATGAGACAAATCGGGGAACATTTTGAAAAAATTAAATTTT
>JACDQD010000070.1:0-28772 GCA_019843655.1 Lethocerus indicus | reverse complement strand
GATTATCGGTTATGAGATAGATTGATGAAAATATAGACGATACTCTAAAAACTGTTTTACCTGTCCAAATTTAAAAGCGAAATAATGAAATTCTAAAATGTAGATGTAATAAAACAGTTTATAAGATCGGCACAGATCGACGACTGATTATTTCTATTTTTAGTTCAGTTGGGAGATCGCGAGGAGGAAGCGTTAGACAATAAGTAACGTAACCGGAAACATTTCACGACAAATGCAATCGCCGATTGAATAAAAATACAAAACGAGATATATCTCTGAGCCGTCGGCAATGTGTTAATTCACGGAAATGTTTGATTAAATCGACTTTCCTTTATCTTAGCTGGGGACAAAATTTGGGACACATCATAAAATGTTACAATTTTTACTGAAAATGCTGTTACACTGTTCGAAATTTGTTCTTGATCGGCGACACTCAACTTTGTCAATTTGTGCGTTTCCCGATCTGATTACGGCCAGGTTAGAAGCGACACTGAAATCGCGCATTACCTGGTAACGATGGCGAAGAGAGCGGCGGCGATGAAAGTGCGACTATTCGGGAGGCCTATGATGTTGGCGACTATCCAGGCCACGTCGCGGCGCTGTCAGTTGGCCAAAAGTCAGTGGTCGGAGAGTCGGTAATACCGTCCAGGCGTGACCCACCGTCACCGCCGATGCAGCCACATTATCTTATCGGTGTCCACTTCCAGCCTAACGACATCAATCACCAATTCAATCATAGCGATACATAGGTAATTCTTTAAACTTATCGGTTCAATTATTATTATAGAATAATACACTATGATACATTTCCCCGTTACTTTTCCCGTTGAAAGTCTTTGATTCTATTAATTTTTGCCACTTACGGTTTTCTTTCATGGGCGCCAGTTGGTCAACGGCGATAAGTACAACAAAAGTGTATTATATTTATGTACCGGTAAATTGCTGGTAAAAACCGTCCAGAATAACTTTTGAACAATTCGAGATTGAAATTGAATATCGACAATTAGACCCCCGTATTTCATTCTGTACAGAATCAATTGTTATATCACGATAAAACAGACACGGATACGTAGATACAAGTAGATAACTTCTTATCTAGGCTTCTGCGATATTAAATAGCGAGTCGTTAATTCACGTTTTTAAGCCGATATAGGCGCGATGGATACTCCAATTAAAATATCGAATTACTTTAATATTTGTACAAGGTTCTGCCGGAATATTTCAATCTTCTGGAAACATGTCCAGTTGTTGTCTATACAATTGTTGAATGAAACATTTCTAGATCGAGTAGAAAAATTTAAAAAATACTGCGGTTAATAAATGTTATATCGACAGGCGTCGTGCGTAATATTAACCCTTTTACTTGGAAGAACCGTTCAAAATCTGTTTCAAACTCGGAGGGCCTCAGCTACGCAGAGGCGATCGAATAATTTTCAATTTTAGCAGTTAAGGACAACAAATCGGTACAAAACTATTTATAGGATATTTCGTTTTCGTGATAAATGAAGCGGTGGCGGTTATGTCTCGATAACGGAGGACAATCCGAGGTTGAGCGAAATTCGCATTCAACTGGCGAATTAGTCGAGTCCTGTTATTAAGCCAGCAGAGTCTAGCGGATTCAATTCATATTTATATCCCCGATATGCGGAATAAAGAAAAATTTGTAAATTATAGCGATATCGACATTAGTAGCGATCAGATTAAATTTGAAGTTTATAGCGAACATAATGTAAATAATATAGAGGCGCTCTTGCTTCGCGATAGCGCGGACAATATCGAACCGAGCCTGAATCCGATTCTAACGATAGCGATATATTTCCAGTGTTATACTGACGTCGTACAGCGAAATTGAAAGTGATATCGAGGGATCCGAAAGTGATGGAGGAAAATGTAGAAGATGACGGATTCGACTGAAAATGGCAAACGGATAGATGTTTGAAAGTGGATAATATTTCGATATTTCACCTCGAAATGTGCGGACGCAAATTTCCGCGATATAAAGAACCGTTAGATATTTTTCGATTATACTCTACGGATACATCGATCGATTCCACATAATAAAAGAGACAAACGGTAGTATGTCCGGTACCAGTTACCGGTAATATGAATGGAAAACAAAACTTCGAGTGCAAAGGGTTAAATATTAACAATTATGTTGTCTCACTTCCGTAGGCCTTATGGCGAAGAAAGAAAAAGGCCGACAGGAAAACTGAAAAATGTTCGAAAAACGACTCAAAGCCCAAAAAACATCAAAGTGCTGGCACAGTGACAGTAACACAGTGCTACTGAAATGGCGAAACAGCGAAACCGAGCGAGAGAACAAACATCGAACCTACACTGTATTCCAACCCTCGCTGACCACACACACAGTGATATTAAATTATAGCTGTAAGTTGTATTCTTCTAATTGTCTGTACAATACCTTCCTCCCTGGTAGACATTCTGTTTGCCGTCGGTCAAATTAGGATAGAAAACGCCGACTATCCGATGCTCGTTGTTGATCCACTGTGCAGGGCGTTGACGGTCGAATATCTGGAAGAGCCCTCGCCGAATTTTATCCGACGGACACTCCTTGGAAATCAGTGTTCTGGATCAGCTCCACGAATCGACTGCGGGCCGACAAGTTATTTTAATTATTTTGAAACAGTATTACATTTACAACCCGATATATCGAATTGACAACTGAGTAAATACGCTGTCTACGGTGATGGAGACTTGGAAGAACGGACGGCGGAACAGTTTTTCGTTAAAAGGCGAGGGCTCGGTCGGCGATAGCCCCGACTAAAGGTCATAGTTCAATACTGGGACATTGCAGAGAAGCGAATCTATCTTATACATTGAAACCGTCTACGGCTTATCTGCACAAAGATGTACTGGCGTGCCAAAATATGTACAAGCGCCACTTGTCGGTGGTGAATTCCGCAATTACTTAGTCGTCGACCGACAGTTTTTATTTATAAAAACGCAATATAATCCCATAGTCGTTATGGAAAAAATGAAAATTTTGAAGAATTCTTCCGTTTTATGCGCTTCCGCCCGTTACTGCGGTTTAAATTTCGAAAAATTAATATCCGAAATTGGTTCAAAAATTAACTACGACAGTTATCGGTGTAATCGATATATCGATCTATACTCAAGCGGAGAGTCAGATTCGAATAAAATGAGTTTTATTATTTTTTATATATTTCTTTTCGGCGTCGTAATTACTCTCTTTACCTTCACTTTGACAATTAACGGTTTCGGGTTAAAATGTACGACGGCTGGTTGACGACACATCGATTCACCGCCCTATATATATCGATATCGAATATATTAGAGAGCTACAGTAAATGTTAACCTATTTCTTTATATATCTCTTTTCGCGTCACAATTACATTCTTTCCCTTCACTTTGACAATTGACGGTCTGTAAATTCTGGGTTAAAATTTAATAGGGCCCCACCCAGGGGGGTTACGGGCATATTCGATGTATCGATATATCGATATATACGGTGAAGAATCGATATCGTCCGTCTTTGTTTTCACATCGCCTACCTCTAATAAAGGCGTCCGACGGGTAATTTTGTTTTGCTTTTCAGTAAAGGGAAAGAGAAAGTAATTACGGGAAAAGAAATATATATATATATATATATATATATAAAAAATAACCAGCCTAATTACGAAGGAATGGCCGAAATAAAAAGCACAACCCGTCGGACAGACAACCCTAAAAACGGGCAACCCTACAGTAAATTTTAACCTATTTCTTTATATATCTCTTTTTGCGTCACAATTACATTCTTTCCCTTCACTTTGACAATTAACGGTTCTGGGTTAAAATTTACCGGGCGTATTCGATATATCGATATATACGGCGGGTGAAGAATCGATATCGTCGACATATCGATTCATCGATATATCGAATACAGCCGATAACCTCCCTTGGGGGGGGGGGGGGACTACAGTAAATTTTAACCCAGAACCGTTAATTGTCAATGTGAAGGGAAAGAATGTAATTGTGATCCAAAAAGAGATATATAAAGAAATAGGTTAAAATTTACTGTCGGGTTGTCCTCTTTTAGGGTTGTCTGTCCCGAATAATTAGGCTGGTTATTTTATATATATATATATATATATATATATATATATATATATATATATATATATTTCTTTTCCCGTCGTCATAATTACTTTCTCTTTCCCTTTACTGAAAAGCAAAAAAAAATAACCCTAAATAAAGAAACCAGATAATACGGCTGATGCCGGTTGACGACATATCGATATATCGAATACAGCCGATTTACTACCCGGTAAATTCCTACCCCAAACTGTAATATATATATATATATATCTCTTGGCGGGTACTAACTTGGTCGAATTGAGTGAATGAAGTGTATAGGCGTAGTATTCGTTCTCCTTGGTGAGTTTGTCGGCGCCAGAAGCGTCACGTCGTCCAAACGCGACCGTCGCAGCGTAATTGCGTATCGACTGGAGCGTGCGCATCTCGGCGCACTTCCTCCGTAATTCTCCTTCCACTGTTTCACCGTGATGTTCTCCTGCATAGCGGTATCGTTCGGGCGTAGAAGCGAGTGGAAAAGCCGAAATGACCGTCAATCGCCTGTAACACAACAACCGAGCTAGTATTAAATTACCGTAGGTCTATTCTCTAAGCCGGTATCGTGAGCTGTTGGGCTCGCCCGTCTTCAGTAGCGGTGTTAGTCACTGTCGGCACACGCACTAATTTTTGAAAAATTAATTTTTCCGACCCGCCCTTTATGGGGCAAGTGTACCTCACTTTGGGACACTTGTGGCTGGAATATGAGACAAATCGGGGAACATTTTTGAAAAAATTAAAAACCTGCCCTTTAAATTAAATTTTCGAAAAAATTAAATTTCGACCCTGCCCTTTATGGGGCAAGTGTACCTCACTTTGGGACACTTGTGGCTGGAATATGAGACAAATCGGGAACATTTTTGAAAAATTAAATTTTCGATTTCAGACCTGGAATATGAGCCCATTTTTGAAAAATTAAATTTTATGGGGCAAGTGTACCTCACTTTGGGACACTTGTGGCTGGAATATGAGACAAATCGGGGAACATTTTTGAAAAAATTAAATTTTCGATTTCAGACCTGCCCTTTATGGGGCAAGTGTACCTCACTTTGGGACACTTGTGGCTGGAATATGAGACAAATCGGGGAACATTTTTGAAAAAATTAAATTTTCGATTTCAGACCTGCCCTTTATGGGGCAAGTGTACCTCACTTTGGGACACTTGTGGCTGGAATATGAGACAAATCGGGGAACATTTGACAAATCGGGAAATTAAATTTTCGATTTCAGACCCGCCCTTTATGGGGCAAGTGTACCTCACTTTGGGACACTTGTGGCTGGAATATGAGACAAATCGGGGAAAATTTTCAAAAAAAATTAAATTTTCGATTTCAGACCCGCCCTTTATGGGGCAAGTGTACCTCACTTTGGGACACTTGTGGCTGGAATATGAGACAAATCGGGAACATTTTGAAAAATTAAATTTTCGATTTCAGACCCGCCCTTTATGGGGCAAGTGTACCTCACTTTGGGACACTTGTGGCTGGAATATGAGACAAATCGGGGAACATTTTTGAAAAATTAAATTTTCGATTTCCCACCATTGCGCCTTTATGGGGCAAGTGTACCTCACTTTGGGACACTTGTGGCTGGAATATGAGACAAATCGGGAACATTTTTGAAAAATTAAATTTTCGATTTCGACCTGCCCTTTATGGGGCAAGTGTACCTCACTTTGGGACACTTGTGGCTGGAATATGAGACAAATCGGGGAACATTTTTGAAAAAATTAAATTTTCGATTTCCGACCCGCCCTTTATGGGGCAAGTGTACCTCACTTTGGGACACTTGTGGCTGGAATCGACCCGCCCATGAGACAAATCTGGAATATGAGGGGAACATTTTGAAAAATTAAATTTTCGATTTCGACCCGCCCTTTATGGGGCAAGTGTACCTCACTTTGGGACACTTGTGGCTGGAATATGAGACAAATCGGGGAACATTTTGAAAAAATTAAATTTTCGAAAAAATTAAATTTTATTTCCGACCCGCCCTTTATGGGGCAAGTGTACCTCACTTTGGGACACTTGTGGCTGGAATATGAGACAAATCGGGGAACATTTTTGAAAAAATTAAATTTTCGATTTCCGACCTGCCCTTTATGGGGCAAGTGTACCTCACTTTGGGACACTTGTGGCTGGAATATGAGACAAATCGGGGAACATTTTTGAAAAAATTAAATTTTCGATTTCCGACCCGCCCTTTATGGGGCAAGTGTACCTCACTTTGGGACACTTGTGGCTGGAATATGAGACAAATCGGGGAACATTTTTGAAAAAATTAAATTTTCGATTTCCGACCCGCCCTTTATGGGGCAAGTGTACCTCACTTTGGGACACTTGTGGCTGGAATATGAGACAAATCGGGGAACATTTTTGAAAAAATTAAATTTTCGATTTCAGACCCGCCCTTTATGGGGCAAGTGTACCTCACTTTGGGACACTTGTGGCTGGAATATGAGACAAATCGGGGAACATTTTTGAAAAAATTAAATTTTCGATTTGAGACAAATCGGGGACCCGCCCTTTATGGGGCAAGTGTACCTCACTTTGGGACACTTGTGGCTGGAATATGAGACAAATCGGGAACATTTTTGAAAAATTAAATTTTCGATTTCAGACTTGTGGCCATTTTGAAAAATTAAATTTTCGATTTCGACCCGCCCTTTATGGGGCAAGTGTACCTCACTTTGGGACACTTGTGGCTGGAATATGAGACAAATCGGGGAACATTTTGAAAAATTAAATTTTCGATTTCGACCCGCCCTTTATGGGGCAAGTGTACCTCACTTTGGGACACTTGTGGCTGGAATATGAGACAAATCGGGGAACATTTTTGAAAAAATTAAATTTTTTTTCGGTATTTCACACCGCCCTTTATGGGGCAAGTGTACCTCACTTTGGGACACTTGTGGCTGGAATATGAGACAAAGGAATGGCGGGGAACATTTTTGAAAAAAAAAAACATTTTCGATTTTCGATTTCGACCCGCCCTTTATGGGGCAAGTGTACCTCACTTTGGGACACTTGTGGCTGAATAAAAATCGGGGAACTTTTTGAAAAATTAAATTTTCGATTATGGGGCAAGTGTACCTCACTTTGGGACACTTGTGGCTTTGAGACAAATCGGGGAACGAAAAAATTAAATTTTCGATTTCCGACCCGCCCTTTATGGGGCAAGTGTACCTCACTTTGGGACACTTGTGGCTGGAATATGAGACAAATCGGGGAACATTTTGAAAAATTAAATTTTCGATTTCGACCCGCCTTTATGGGGCAAGTGTACCTCACTTTGGGACACTTGTGGCTGGAATATGAGACAAATCGGGGAACATTTTGAAAAATTAAATTTTCGATTTCGACCCGCCTTTATGGGGCAAGTGTACCTCACTTTGGGACACTTGTGGCTGGATATGAGACAAATCAAAAAATTAAATTTTCGATTTCAGACCCTTTATGGGGCAAGTGTACCTCACTTTGGGACACTTGTGGCTGGAATATGAGACAAATCGGGAACATTTTTGAAAAAATTAAATTTTCGCATTTTTGAAAAAATTAAATTTCAGACCCGCCCAAGTGTACCTTTACAAGGGTCACCTCACTTTGGGACACTTGTGAACGACGGGGACAAATCATTAAGCTGTCTTTATTTACTAGGTAATGTATATTTTGAATGCCCGTCCTCGAGATCCGTCCCAATGTCGGGTTCATCACACCTGACCCACGAACGTCTCCAATTTGAAATTTCAACTTATAAATTACATATATATATATATATATATATAGTTACCTGTAGCATTTGTGTAGTGTTGCAGGGCAGGTAGCCTGTCGTGGCGTTGTGCTTGGTCATGTTGTACCAGCCGTCCTGCAGCCACTGCGGCAGGAACCATACGTAGCCCTGTCTGGCGGTCATCCGCTGTCTGTACGCCTCGCACATCACCGATCGCGCCGCCTCGTCGTTCACGTCGGCGACAATTATCCTCGCGTTCTTAGATCTCAGCTCTTCCAAATACTGTGTACAACACACGTACAACTCTCGCGTAAAAACAGAAAACATCCAATAGCCTGACAGTTGGCTAAGTTTTTAAATTAAATTAATTATCGACTCAAAGGACATAATTTATTTAACTGATAGTTCGGGTTTTTTTTTTTTTTTTCTTATATAGGGTTTTAATCGGGTTTGTCAAACGGTGTACAGCGTTGACGTTTTACAAAGCAAAAATTGTTTTGAGAATTTGAGAAGCGTTTGAGAATAAAATACTACAAAAGATATGTTGTGGACGAGTATAACGGATTCAATGTACAAGTTCCGTTTACAGCCATTAATGTTTATACTATTACATAAATGAAAACCATATTTTTTATGTATTCGACTTTAGAATCGGGAAATGCGTTTAAAATGTTCGGTGTTAGACTCGAGTTCGAATCCCGGCGACAGAATCCGAAATCGGATTTTCTATTTTTTTTTAAATTTCGTAAACATTCGGCTCTTGTATCACCGCTTGTTTACCGATTCATTACGACGGATTAAGTAACAACGTACCTGTTTCATCGCGTCCTGCCGCCAATCCTGCGGGAATTTCCTGTTGGCGACAAACGTGATGTTGTTCGCCTGCAACAGGTCCTGCGTGTGCAGTATGTACTCGGTGTATTTGGTGCCGTCTTCGGTCAGCGACGCTATCCGTTTCCATTTCAACTTCTTCAGAAGTTCCAAGTAGACGTACCTTTCGGACGGGGTAAAAAAAAAAGTAACAATCGGTTTTATACGACACTTCACGGCGTTTCCGTAAAATGGGTAAGACGAAACCGCCCAATTATTTCAGTCACAAATTTCTACCGATCAAGCAGCGCAAACTCGGAATATTACGGAAAGCGTCCTCAACTGAAAAATATCCCTATTGAAATCGGTTCGTTATTTGTTGTTTGTACAAACAAACTGCTTCAAATTTATTATCGTATTTTGAAATATAAATTTGACGAATGAGTCGTACTCAGTAGATGGATTAATTAACGGTGAAACCTACTTTCTCCCACCCGGATTCTCAATTCAATTTCAACAAATTGCCTCGAGGATAACGAGGATATGTCCCGCGAGTTTAAAAAAATTTTTTTTTTTTATATACTGACATGTACTGTTTGTTTTCACCGATAGTCCTGAAGAAGTAGGGATACTTCTTCCGATCGGAGAAATTGCTGCCTTCGCGCTGTAGCTGATAGCGAGCACCCTGTAGTGTTTCGCTATGCCGTAGCGGTTCGACGGTGTTCGAACAGGCGGGACCTCGCAATTACGCACAATTACACACAATTACACATAGCATAGACGGCACAACAGACTGGGCGACAGTTTGAGTTTCGGACGCAAAATAGAGTATAGGGTGTAGTAGAGGCGCCGCCGCTGCCCTCTCTATCGGTCGTCTATTGACACATAATATATAACCGGCGATACCGGGTTTTTTTGTAAAAGCGTAAAAAACTGTTTATTTTCCAGCGGAATAAACGGGGCGCATTTATTTTAAAGCGACGCGATAAACAACATTTTCGGTAGTTCCGTTCGGAGTGTGTAGACGAAAAGGTTTTTACTCTTTTTGCCCACTCCGGAGCGGGCCCCACATACAACTGTCCACGAGAAAAGCATATCGGTGTCTGCGAGTCAGTAACAGACTGACCCTGTCCGACTTTGTGTCGATCGTCACACGTCGCAAAGCGCAGTTTTAGAGGGAACTGTATTCTCTGGGAATTGTATGGTATTATCCGATGGAATGATAGGTATCTCTCGGAACGGAGATATATCCTCACCCTTAGCACGCACACCACACCCCTCCGGCTCGAACGATATGTCGCGCGGCGCATCACCTTTTTCACGATTAATCTTGCGCCGTCGCACACAACCCTCGGCGCATCGAAATATTTCGGATTAGCGTAATCGGAGCACCGACTCGTGTGAGCTTGCAAAAGCGGGAGTCGGGACGGAATTCAAAAACCCGACGGGGGGGATATTGTACCGCTTCATCATAATTAAGGATGCAGTCTACACGGACTCGTAGGCGTATTCTTGCCGTGGAAGCCGCTTTCGAACGGTGTGCTGCGACATTGAGCTTCTCTCGCGACTACATCGTTTCCGCTCGACACAATCGCTCTATCGGAAAGCCGTTCCGGATCCCGGATGAAATTTTGTCGAATGTCGGGATACAGCTCGGACAGAGAAGCTGGTCGGGGGGCAGAGTTGACAATTTGACGACAGACGGCGTAACGGACGAGGCCTGTCCAAGGATCTTCGGTAACTTTACCGTTTCCAATCCGGAAACGACTTGTTTGCTAATTGTCCCGCGGAGAAATCACCCCGAATGTGTTTGTAGTTAAACTGAATATTTCGACCGAATATTTTTTTTTTTTAGAGGTTTATTTACAACGAAACCCGTCTAAGAACATTCGGAATGTAATTTTGTGTACGTATATAAAAATTTCAAGTTATTTTGTCGTCTAGATCTTGCGTTATTATAAGGGAACAGACGGACGGACAGACAACAAATGCGTTTTATATATATATATATATATATATATATATATATATATATATATATATATATATATATATATATATATATATATAGATATTCTAATTGTATACGATTATAATTGTTATAGATGCGTGTGTACAGACCGAGTATTCCTACCAGCTGATTCATGCTGTGCATGATGTAGTCAAAGAAAAGTCGCAGGACCAAGTCCGGTTGGCAGTGGTCGTCTTTCAGCGCCAACTGCAGTTTGTAGTGTTGGAGAATTTCCGTACTGCTGTTTATCGCGTCTTCAGCCATCATCGCACCTGCAAGCGATCAAGCGGATCGCTTTTCAAACGCGTCACGGAAAGGCCGCGGAAATAAACGCGATACAGCGAGAAATAAGTGTCTATATCGAACTATCGAAAGTTTCCGTTCAACGGTTCACATCCGCGATCGGATAAACTTTACTATTGGGTTGGCTAATAAGTAACGGCCGTTACTTGGCACTCCATTTCAGTGATCTTGAAAGAAAAACAAAAATTAAGGTCAACAAAAAAATCTCATATACTATCTTATAGAGGAAAAGGAAAGCTCTTTCGAATAACAATAAAACAATATTTTATTCGCGCGCTAATTCAAATTGAAAAAAACGGCCATTACTTATTGGCCAACCCAATAATTACCATTGCGACTACCAAAACCTTGACCTAGTTATAGGATATATTTATTAATCGAATCTCACCTACTCGGGAGTCGGTTTTACCTTTTTATCCGCATAAATTTTGTTAATTTCAACCGGATGCCCGCTGTAAATAACAAGGCTCCAGTAAGATTGAGCGAAAGAAATTATTTATAACGGTTTTTATCATGATTCTTTTAAACCCACAAAACCGCGGTCTCGGCCTTCACAATAACCGAATAAAGTATGTACTATCTATGTAAAGAATATTTAAGTAAATGTTTGTTTGGAGATTTCGTAAAATTACAGAAAAAGCGATATTAAAATTGCTAAAAACGCTACAACAAATCCAAACTATTAACTGTAGAAATAAATAAGTTTATGAAAGTACTGGCCAGCTAAATCACCCCTCAAAACTATAACGCATAACTATAATGATAGTGCTTAGGTAAATTGCTAAATATTAGTTTTGAAACCTAACTGGGCTAATAAATCACCCCTCCATAAGTCTATAACCGCCTAATTTATAATGACCTAAAAGTGCTGTCGGTTTGGGAATTAGCTGCTTCCAGCTAGGAATTCTTCAGCGCCAAATCGTCCCGGTAATAAATTGTATATACAAGACGTTAGAGGGCCGACCTATATATATTCCCCTGGATATGTGCAGGTTGGTGTGAAGCGGGAACATGCCGCCTATTTTGAAAGTGTGCGACGCCTTCTTGACCCAGTGGTCCCAGGTGTTGATTAGGTCGGCGGCGGCGCCCGTGCCGCTGTGCGCTTTCATCCAGTCGCAGGCGACCTCCCAATATATGTCCCTGAGGTCGGCGTCTTCCAGCACTCGGCCGGGGTCCAGAGTGAGCGCGCCGCCGCCGCCCCTCGCCTCCACCAACCGCTCGTAATTCGTCACCATCTCGTTGTAGTCGTCCGGCTCAAAGTACATCTTGTGCATTGTCTAGACACAGAGGTCGAGCATCACTTTATTTACGGATTTGGTAAACAAAAAAAAAAAAAATGGAGATAAGAAAATTCATAAAGTTTTAGTCGCAGATTGGTTGTCGTTAGAAAATACTGTGCCCGACACAGAAGGAGGATAGTGTCCGCCCACCGCCACCACCACTTGGAGGTTAAGAATCTCTACCAAGGAAGGACAGACCTGTAAGAAAGATGTTCCGAAAGAAGAGTCGAAACTGTCGGACGCCGACGAGCGAGGAAAAACGTTAAAAAAACGACAACGTATTGTTTGAATTGCCCGAAATTGCCGCGGATGTGCCCGGACCGTTTCAATGAATATCATCCGACGTAGATAATAACAATATTTTATCCTACGTATAAATTAATAATAAAAAGTAGAGTATTATATGTATACTTTTGATATTTTTATCCCGCATATTCTATATTTATACTTCGGCGCTTGTTCTATTAGATTTCTTTTAAAAATTGCGACTGAAAATCTTATTTAACTTCGACAAGAAAAGCGTCACCCGTATATATGGGTGCAGCCCATCATCGGAGCATACCCGTCACCCGTTAAATAATGGGTGGCGCAATTCCGACAGTCGTTAATGCTTGTATCTGCAACTCACGAAGGGACCGCTGTTGAAAAATCATAATATATGATTTTTGAACTGTCCTCGTTAAGCGAGAACGCCGCTTAATCGGGCCCCAATGGTATAGATAAGACTTTGGAGCGAATCGGGTAAAATTTTGATAATATCTCACCTCGGGACGACAGTTGACAGAGTATTACGACAAAATTGTTTGAAAACTCGTAATTTTCAATTATCGAACATTCCTTAATGGGGCAAGTCAACAGACTTTGGGACCGATTTGCCAATATTTTTTAAATTACAAAATTTCCGATTATTATAACATTCCTTTACATATCACAAGCGTCCAGGTGCAACTGTTGTGACGTATGTCGAATCGACAACTGAGTATCATGAATTCACCGTTGTACATATTTTAAGTAATCAACAGATCTTCAGCGCAGATAAGCCGTAAAGCGGTTTCAAATGCCAGGTATAAGATACATTAGGCTTCTCTCAATGTCCCAGTGTCGAACTGTCACGAATCACAATAACGCCCTTTATTCGGTCATCGCCGACTTCCTCCAGACCGAGAGTCCGATCTCGTCTTTAATGAAAAAATCCCAAACAAACGAATTTCGCGAACCGCAGTGCACGACTCAACGTTTCAGAAAGGGAAATACTAACGATCGAAGAATTTTATCTGTGTAAAGATGGTTTGAATGCACGTATAAAATCATTGATAGAACTACAGCGATCAGAAATAACGGCCTTTATTCGGTCATCCGTCTCCAGACTCGTCGTCCGGGCTCCTCGTCTTTTAATGAAAAATACCCCAAACCGAATTTCGCGAACCGCAGTACCGACACCGAACGTTTCAGAAAGGGCGAAATACTAACGTAACGGAGAATTTTATCTGTGCAAAAATGTTGACGTACTTACAAATATGTACAACGCCACTCGGTGAATTCCACAATTACTTAAGTTGTCAATATTTGAAGTATATTTTAAGTAAGTTTAAAAGTTTTTCACCTTTTCTCTATAGGACACAGTGTACATCGGCCGACGACCTCCCGTCAAGAGAGTGGAGGAAAATTTTTTTAAAACTCTTTTGTTATCACAACTGTAAAATACAATTAAGCGGCGTTCGAGTAGTAAAACCTGCCGGCCTCTTACTAAAATATTATTTATTTTCTATTTTTCCGGTACAATTAGATCATGTGGCCCGATGCGGTTTTACTTTGGTAATAATTCGGAGACAATATGTCTCTCGGATCGTATGTAGAGTTTCATCTCTTATGTAGATGTCGGTAGTAGTTACTTTGAACAGGTCAGTTTGATATATTTCTATCGGACCGCCTCAATCGGCAGTAATTAAAGTTAGTGCGGGCTATGGCGGTAGGTAATTGTGGCGTACTGACATGGTAGACGACTTCGGCCGACTTCTCGAGCATGGACCAGGCGAACTTGACAATGCGATGGGCGTTGTAGCGGCAGGGCGGGTGTCGCCTGTGGCTGAAGAAGGCCTCGCAGGGCGGGAAGCTGACCTGCGTGTAGCGGCGTCGGCCCGACACCACCTCGCCGGGCGTCGGCGCAAAAAGAACTATAGACGACGACGGCAACGCTCGGCGTCCGGTGGCGGCGCGCTCCGCCTCCAGCTGACGGACTAGCCGCCCCAACCGGTAGCCGACCCAAACCACCCTCACGTAGAGGCCCAAATCTTTGATGTCCTCCACGAGGTGGTTCTCGCTCCTCTCCAGGTCCCGGGTCGTCTGAAACAGCGATAAAACCGGTCACAATTATAACTGCGCGATTCTAATAAAATGACCGGTGAATATCGTATATTAACTCGGCGCCGAGAGCGTTAGGATGGCCTAGAATAGGATAGTCTAGAGTGTAGATATTATGTTATATATATATATACTGACTGGGGTCCTGGAAAGGGAACCTGTTGAGTAATGGGTAGTCGGCCAGGAGGGTGGCGCACCGGACACCGTCCCTCAGGCACCTATCCGGCGTGTAAGTACCATTTTTACAATCCTTATGCTCGCAGTAGTACCTCACCCTGGTCGCGTTACCACTAAGCGGGCAGAAAAAATATCAACAGTTTTATTCAGTTCTGAATAATACCGTGCGGTGGTAATAAACAGTCCACTCACTCGGTTTCGTAATAGTGGGTGAAATTGGCCAGGTAGCCCTCGGCGGGATGTGGAAGAGCCGCCAACTCGTGGTCCTCGAATATCCTCCACTGGTCAAGCGTGACGTTGGTCGAACTCAAATTGGACAGACTCGTCGGTATGAACCAACCGAACCTGGGGAACATTTCACGCACGGGTTCATTTAGAATCGCCACTAGCACTAGCACTAGCGGGGCCACGGCTAGAAACAATTCATCCCGATTAATATATAGCAGTTCTAGTACCGGCGATAAGAAGGCGCCTAAGCGAAAAATATAACGGGCCGAATCTGCCGTAAATGCTCGTAAAAACGAAAGCGGAATGGATATTTACAGAATATAAAAAGCGGCAAAATAAATTGGAAATACTCTATCGGTTTCGATTAGTTCGGTGGCGTATGTTTAGGGCCAGCAATTTTCAAAAATTGTGGGGCGCCCGTCATATCGGATATCGTTTTCCGCATTTACTTCTCGTCAATTCGTCAATATCAATATCTCGTTATCTTCGTCTCGCGATGACGATAATCGCTCATCCTCGGCGTCACTGTCGCCGTCTTCTTCGGTTACATCCGACTTGTCGATAATTCGCCATTTATTTCGAAGAGTATCCATTTTTTTCGAAAATGTATCGACAAAACTGATAACGTAAATTTTCTACCGCCAATTGTGTCTCTATGAAAACTTTCGTACGGTTTTCACGACACCGACTGGCTCGTTAGAAGAATCGAGAAAGATGCACTCCGTGTCGCTCCAATACTACGATAACTATCGTAAAAATCGTAAACATCTTATCGCTCTAACGTATACAGACCCCCCACTGCGCGCCACTAATCGGTATAGAATATAACAAAAAGTTAAATCTGATAACCATTTTTTTTCACTTGTGTCGCATCGAATATGAACCGTTTTGACAGTTTATAAAGTTTGTTTTGAAACGCAGACCTCTTGCGATGAGTACAATCGGGCGACGATATATTATCGTCGTTCGGTACTAAAAATGGTTAAATGAAACGAGAAGTAAGACACTGGACGATTTAAAATTCCCAGAAAATAATTCCCCCTCCCCCCAACCCCACCCCAACCCCGCTCTATTTACAATAAATGTATTTTTTTGCTGGCACAACCCTACTGAGTCCTGTCATTTACTCTAGGGCCTAACCGTTAGGCCTAACTCCAAGACCAGGGCGGGATGAAAACCGCGTTTTGGTCCAATTTTGGGCCTAAAACCGCATTTTGTGCTAATTTTTCGTAAAACCCATTTTTGGCCAAAACCCCATTTTAGTCCAATTTTGGGCCTAAAACCGCATTTTGTGCTAATTTTCGTGTAAAACCCCATTTTGGCCAAAAACCCCATTTTTAGTCCATTTGGGCTTAAAACCGCATTTTGCTCCTAAAACTCCGATTTTCGAAAAGTAAGTTTCGATTTGTGTCTCGATAATGGAATATAAAATTTAATAGAGCACCAATAACACCGATATCGTGCCGACGCTTCAGTTTAATAACTTGGCAATTAACATATAATTGATCGGAAGCCCCTACAGACCGACACTGCGTCGATTATGGTTTTTAAGAGAATCCTCGACATTGTCATAAAGTTTTCGATGTTAAATTCGATGTCGAATTCGAATATTATCGACGACGGCGCAGAAACAACAAAGAAACAACAAAGGGCTTATATATCTGTCTTTCCGAGAGGCGATCATCGACATTCGAGACGATAATTGGAACAGAAAAAAAGAGCCGTCGTTTAAAGAACAACAGAAAATATACAATAATTGTTTCCGATATAAATTAAATTCTACCTCTCCCCCCGATTGTTTCTTTATTAACGAGCCCACGGGCACACTAACAATGATTTCGATTATTATAAAAATTCGGGAAACGAAAAAACACCGATACGGCATTGTCTGTCAATTGCACGGACGTAAAATCTAAATTGGCAAACAAACTATACTAATTAAAGACGTAAAAAAACAAACGAAACAAACATCATCACGGGATGAAATAAAATGAGACACAGATCTCCACTCTTGGAGAGACGACAGTTAAATACAAATTAAAAAAGTAGTATTCGCGTAAGACACACGAACGATTACTGGGCGCAAACCGAAAAGTTAAACGGAGGATTCGGTGCATTACAGTTATAGTAATTGCGGAATTCACCGACAACAAGTGGCGTTGTACATATTTTTAAGTATGTCAACATCTTCGGCACGGATAAGATTCTTCGATACGTTATTATTCGGTCCTACATCGACCGGTCGAATTGTGTCTGCGCGTATAAAAAGCTAAAAGACGGTTGACCGAAATTGAGCGTTTCCGTCACATTTCGCTTTTTTATTTGCGAAATTCCGGTCGGGGGGGGTTTTTCCGTTAAAAGACGAGGAGCGCTCCGGAGGACGTCCCCCGGCGGCGGGGAGGTCGACCGAATAAAGGACATTGCAGAGGAGAAGCCGAAATTTATCTTATACATCTTATCTGTGCCGAAGATGTTGATGTACCTAATACGACCCGATAGTCTAACGAGTGATTAGTTGCGGCCCGTAATGAATAAATATCGTTTTGTCGCCAACGGTTTACCTTCCCGGGGCCGTTGTGCTGGCCCATTCGGCGGCGCTGTTCAGACCGATGTCGGCGTCCAAATCTGCCGGATACCAGACTTCAGTGTTCAGCATGTAGTCGGGTACGCTGCTGGCAAGAAAAACACCGACAATTATACATAGGGGCGGCACAAAATGCGGCTGATAAAGAGAGAGAGAGGTGGCGGCGGCGACATTACTCACTACATGCCCTGGTTGTAGTCGACTTTGACCTCTCGGCGGGTGTTCATGTGCGACAGCCTCTTGAGCACCTCGTCGGGAACCGGATGGGTGTCGGGCGAACGGTCGAGCAGTACGCCCACCTGAGGATAGCCCAAAACCTCCTTCAGCAGGATGACGGCCACCTGCGTCACCAGCTGGTGGGTCACCCTCGTGCTGACGCCGATCAGAAGGCTCAACACAGAACCGTTGTACGGCACGTACTTCCTCGGGTACACCGCTGTATCAGATACACAACAATGATAGTACACTCGACAACACTTTGCTCGCCCCTCGCCCTTGTATCTCCATCGTTTATATATATATAATATGACGGATTAAGAGATATAGTTACCCGGTTGTCTGAGGCAGCTCTTGTTGGTTAGCGGTTGTTGGCGGAGGCGGGGGCCGGCCGGTGGTGGTGGTAGTAGCCCTCAACTTCAGCCGGCAACAACACCGACAACAACACCACAGCCGCCGCCGCCGCCGCCGCCGCCGCTACAACAACTGCCGCCCCCTACCGCCCTCCAATACCATACCAACCTGTAACAGAACAACAACAGAGGCATACAGAGGAGGAGGAGGAGGACACAAAATTATAACTGACGCCCACTCTTCAGACAACAGGCCAAATCTGGTACAATGAATACGACACTGTCGCCCTAAACTGAGTACAATTAACGGTGACACCCAAAGGTCAGAACATCCATCACCACCTCCGACCGAACAATTACAATATATCAGGCGATGGTCACGTTTCATGGAGGTTTCTGCCACCTGGCAGTCTTCCGGGGTGGGTGGGGTTGTAGTACCGCCCCCAGGAGGTACTCACTGGTGGTGTGCCCGTGGCCGTCCCCGCCGGAAGTGGTTGAGCTCTGTCCGGCAGTCACGTGACTGGCTCCTCCTCCTCCTCCTCCTCCTCCGCCTCCGCCTCCGCCTCCTCCTCCTCCTCCGCCTCCGGCCGCCACCTCCTCCACGCTCCCAATCTACCTGGAAACGGTACAGAACGGATTTATTAAACGATCGGGCTGTGAAAGTACGATCGGGGAGAAGTTTTCGCCACTCGGTCCCTATTTATATTGCACTGAGTGCGCGGATGGAGGACCGGCTACTGAAGAGAGGAGAGTCGAAAAAGACTGGTACCGAACTGTACTCAACTGAGAGACGAGAGAGAGAGGGAGAGAGAGAGAGACGAGAGAGAGAGAGAGAGAGAGAGAGAGAGAGACGGGAGAGAGAGAGAGAGGAGAGAGAGAGGAGAGAGAGAGAGAGAGAGAGAGGAGAGAGAGAGAGAGAGAGAGAGAGAGAGAGAGAGAGAGAGAGAGAGAGGAGAGAGAGAGGAGAGAGAGAGAGGGGAGAGAGAGAGAGAAGAGAGAGAGAGAGAGAGAGAGAGAGAGAGAGAGAGAGAGAGAGAGAGAGAGAGAGAGAGAGAGAAGGGAGAGAGAGAGAGAAGGGACAGAGTGAATATATAATACAGAGTATTCGGATGACAACTGAAAGTTATAATCTGACGATCCTCTGCCACAGGGGTTGGCGATAACAGTCAACTTTGGGGCTGGCAAACCCTCAGGTTTCTTTGTTGTTTATTTCACTACTTATTCGTCGAATTATGTCGTCAACGTGTTTTCGAGTGTACGCCGGACGTTATCGACCGAACGCTCGCAGATAAACCGTCGTCAAATCTGTTATCATCGCATTCCAGAGACACACACAACAACAACAACAATCCAAGGTGGAGGAGGTGGGAGGAGGGTTGGTGGGGGAGGGTGGCGCAGACCAACCGGCATTCAACCTCGTATATCAAGGTTGAATCGTTACGTTATGCATGTAAATGGGTTCGGCGACATGTGTACTGTAGACCGGTCGGAGAGACCTGCACCCCTAGAGTTACCGGACATATCGGAGAAACCGGCTGTTTGGGGTGGAATTCAAAACTTTCATAGTTATAAGTGGAATTTGGTGGGAAAGTTTCATTACGTTCCTCTCGTTAATGAAACCGGGCGAGGGCACATTTGACCTGTATTAGCGTCCCATTTATGTGGTCCCGAGGGTAGTGCCAGTGCTAGTGCTAGGGCAGCCAACATGACTTGGACAGTGGGGAGGGCCTTGACCAAAACAACAACTAAGTAAGTATCCGCGAATGGAGCCGGACGGATAGAGATTCTCTGAATGTAATTCATTCGTATCATCAGAGTGATACTGCGTGTCAATACCCAAATAGTGACAGTCCGATATATATATATATATATATATATATATATATATATATATATATATATATATATAGGTTAGCAAACGGTTCGGTGTACACTGTCTTTTGTGCGGACCTTTGAGTGCGGCGAGCAGACACGGAGGGAGGAGGGGGAGGGAGGGAGGGAGGGGGAGGGAGGGAGAGGGAGGGGCGGTGGCACGTATTCCGGGTTATCAGTCGGTAGCTTGGTAGGTTAGGGGTGGGGGACGTGGCCACAACGAGGGCGTATTTGGCGACCCGGCAAAATCTGCCGGTGTGTGTGTCTCTGAGAGGAGAGAGGGAGAGAGAGAGAGAGAGAGAGAGAGAGGGAGAGAGAGAGAGAGGAGTAGATAAGGGAGAAGGGAGCGGTGCGCCACATAACACTGAGGATGTAGTTGACGGAGGGGGTTGTGTTCCTCGGTTCGTTTGGCGGACGGCTAATGTTTGGCAAAAAGACGCGGTCACCCGCGTCATTCCGTCACTCGGCAGACGATATAAGGTCATAGTATTTTCCCTACATAGCTCGTTAGACGAACGAACGTGACAGTGGAAAATATTAATAACAATAACGGACGCGCCGCCAGCCCCAGCGCTCCTACAGCAGATATACCAACCGAAGTGTAAATAAATTGTCTAGAGCTATTTATTTTATATCGTTTAATTGCCCAGTAGGCCCTCTTAAAGGGACTGCTCAAATAAAACGATACTTATAAAATGGGGGGGGGGGGGTTTTGACGACCTCGCACCCCCCCCAAAAATCGATATATCGGGACAACTAAGTGATCGCGAAATTACCGACATGAAGCGGTGTTGTACATATTTTTAAGTACGTCAACAGATCTTCGGGTACAGATAAGCCGTAGACGGTTTCGAATGCAATGTCCCAGTGTCGAACTACGGCCTTTATTCGGGGGTCATCGTCGGACCTCCTCCGGACCGGAAGTCCTCCGGAGCGCTCCTCCTCGTCTTTTAACGAAAAATCCCGACCTCAGTACATTTTTGGACAGATAAGCCGTAGACGGTTTCGAATGCAATGTCCCAGTGTCGAACTACGGCGATACGAATCGATAACGGCCTTTATTCGGGGTCATCGTCGACCTCCTCCAGACCGGAAGTCCTCCGGAGCGCTCCTCCTCGTCTTTTAACGAAAAATCCCCCTCCTCAGTACATTTTTGGACCGATAAGCCGTAGACGGTTTCGAATGCAATGTCCCAGTGTCGAACTACGGCCTTTATTCGGGGGGTCATCGTCGGACCTCCTCCGGACCGGAAGTCCTCCGGAGCGCTCCTCCTCGTCTTTTAACGAAAAATCCCCCGACCTCAGTACATTTTTGGACAGATAAGCCGTAGACGGTTTCGAATGCAATGTCCCAGTGTCGAACTACGGCCTTTATTCCGTCACGCCTCCGACCGGAAAGCTCCTCATCGTTTTAACGAAAATCCCCCCCGACCTCAGTACATTTTTGGACCGATAAGCCGTAGACGGTTTCGAATGCAATGTCCCAGTGTCGAACTACGGCCTTTATTCGGGGCGTCATCGTCGTCGACCTCCTCCGGACCGGAAGTCCTCCGGAGCGCTCCTCGTCGTCTTTTAACGAAAAATCCCCCGACCGGAATTTTTTTTTCTTTTTTTACCGACCGATGTAATGTTTCAGAAGGCGGCCAAATAATAGCGTACCGAAGAATCTCATCCGTGCCGAAGATGTACTTAAAAATTATGTACAACGCCGCTTGTTGTCAAATGGATTTTGTTTACCGGCGTAATTTTATAATCGCGCGCAGGCTAAAAACTGTGACTGAAATCGGCGTCCGACCGACAACGGAGTCGGACTAAATAAATAAACGATAATAGCTATTTTAACTAACGTTGCCCTGCCCCCCCACCCCCCCCCCACAGAAACACACAATTTACCTCGTTGTGTTTGTCAATTCGTTAAAAAACCTAGCCCCGAGTGTTGTTGTTGTTGTTGTTGTAGTTGTTGTAAATATTGTACTCACCGCGGACTGATCTTCTTTTGTAGGCGATGAACTGATGAAGAGGCCGTTGACGAAGATCGGCCAACCCTGATCGGCCCATCCGCTACAACCCTCATTCTCTCTGAAACATTGTATTTTTAACATCGATTAAAATATCAATACAATAGACTATTTGTAGTTCTCGTCATGTTTCTGTCTTCTTCTCTCGCCGCCGTTGGTTTGGTCGTTTGCACGCCAGACTGCGGTTTAGCCACATCTGCCGGCTCGCCGTCTTCAGGTAAGCGCCCCAAATCACATGCGTCACACTGTCACTTCCACAGTACATGTGAAAGTGACAGTGTGGCAGTGCAGTGAGGATGCCCAAAAACATTCAGCAAAGTGCTGACAGTGACAGGGCGCTACTGAAGATGGCGAGCGGCCGACAAACCGCAGTCTGGCGAAAGACCAAACCAGCGGTAGAGAGGAGACAGAAACATCACCACCTATAAATATCGGGGCCAATTCCAAATACCGGCGCCACAACAACAACAACAACAACTACAACTACAACAGTCGACAACGTAAGTTGACGTTGGAGGCACAATCAACGACCTAAACCGGCTTCCAAGTTCGATAATTTATAATAGAACACTGTAAGTTCGTGATGTTTCTGTCTCCTCTCTCGCCGCTCGTTTCTTTTGCCGCCGCTCGCCATCTTCAGTAGCGCCCTGTCACTGTACCTCCACTGTCACTTTTCACGTACCGTCAAAAGTGACATTCTTCAATGTTCAACACATGTACATGTGAAAGTGCCGCTAACAGTGACTACTGACACAGGGCGCTACTGAAGATGGCGAGCGGCCGACAAACCGCAGTCTAGCAAAAGACCAAACTGGCAGCGAGAGGAGAACAGAAACATCACCAACCTACAGTATTCCAACCCCCCTCGCAGACCACAAAACAGTTATATTAAAATTAATAGACTATTAAATACAGTCTAGGCTATAATTTGGGCAACACGTCCGTAAATTACGGTATTACTGATACAGTTTTTTCACCAAACTTCGGAGATAATTCGAGTTATCGACGCGATGAAAACGGGTAACGGGGGTTGTTTCGACCCCGTCAAAAGGTATATCTCGTGGGGATTATCGGATAAATAAATTTGTTCGTCGATAGCACTTCGGAATCCGTTCCGTTGGGGGGAAAGGCCATAATTTTTTCTTTTTTTCTTTTTTTTTCCAAATACGAACGCGGAATTTCGCAAACTTCGGCTAAAAGCGGTATCGGCCGACGTCCGGTTTGGAGCGGGATAAACGTGAAAGTGAAAGTGAAAGCGGATCGGGCGGACGGTGCAAAAGTAAAAAGCGGTTGGCGAGAACCACCGAAAAAGGATATATTATATTTATAATTTTTTTCTCATTCTCTCCTCCGACAGATTACATCTGCCGAATTATATGGGGCAATTAGGTTGTGGGCGCGATAATTCCAATCGTCCGATTTTACGATTTACAAATAGCAAATATTAAACGAGAAAATCGCACAACAAAATTTCTTGGAAAAACTATTTAGAACTTGCAGCAATCCGCAGTTCTAATTTGTTCTTCTTCGGCTCCTATTTATTTAATAGGTCGAAATTAGCCGTCCAAAGGCTCGGAAATACAACGCTATTGCACAGAATAAGTATTCGGGAGGAGAATAAATCTATTTCCGTTTCCCTCGTATTTTCTTCCAGTTCTGATAGCTGGGGACTTCCAAATATTCCAGAATTGGACTGAAAACATAAATTCAGGTACTATCGAGGCCTCTCGACCGGGACCGACATCGGATGGTCGTTGAGGAGAACTGTGGCCGTTTCAGGACCCTCAAATGGGGGCGCCCCTCAACCCCTATTCGTGTCATCGAACCCTTAACCGGAGCTCCGCGATTGGTCCCCGGCCGTAGGGACAGATGGGCCGGCCGGAACCACACACGTGGTTCCGCCAGCCGGCACGTGCAGATAAGGAGAAGCCCTTATATATACAGTATATATATATATTGTCCCAACCGGCCCTTATATACAGAAGCAGCGAGTAACCGCCTCCGGCAACACTCAATACACCCATTGATGGGAGTTATTGAGGACCGGTTGGAGTATCGAAGACGAGCCGTTGTACAATATGTATATCGTGGCGGCGGATCACGCCACCGCGTTGCATAACTGCCCCCCTACCCCCCACCCCCCGGCCCTGTATTGCTAGTAGTTGGACCGTACCGCCCAGGTATGGAGAGATCCTCTCTGGTGATAACAGGTGATAACACGACCGATAGCCGGCCGTTTAACAATCGGCTATAGCGGGAGAGAGATGGGGGAGAGAGAGATGGGGGAGAGAGAGAGAGAGAGATGGGAGAGAGAGAGAGATGGGAGAGAGAGAGAGATGGGAGAGAGAGAGAGATGGGGGAGAGAGAGAGAGAGATGGGAGAGAGAGAGAGATGGGAGAGAGAGAGATGGGAGAGAGAGAGATGGGAGAGAGAGAGATGGGAGAGAGAGAGAGAGAGAGAGAGAGGGAGAGAGAGAGAGAGGGGGGAGAGAGAGGAGAGATGGGAGAGAGAGAGAGATGGGAGAGAGAGGAGAGAGAGAGAGAGAGAGAGAGAGAGAGAGAGGGAGAGAGAGAGAGAGAGAGATGGGGGAGAGAGGAGGGAGGGGAGGGCTGAGAAGCGACAAACAAAATCTGATCGTGCAAGATCACCGGTCAGAACAGAGAGAGAGGGGGCAGTTCAGTGTCGGCCCATCCTCAAAGCAATAGCTATAGCTAGCACTAGCACTAGCTGTCCGGCTGGCTACTGGGACGGTCGCCCCTGCAGGACGACACGCTGACCCGATTAGCCCACGCCACAATGCTGCACTCAACGAGTGCACTGATCACTACGATTTACTACGCCGAACGCTTTACCCGATCCAAAGGCCGTTTTATAATGGGCCTGTAGGGGGGGCCGCTAATGGGCGCCAGGAACGAGAGAGTGTCGGGGGTAGTTGTACTCTACTTTATATATATATATATATATATATATATATATATATATATATATATATATATATATATTGGGGTGGGGGCCCTCACCCACCGGGGCCAAAATTAAACTGTTACGCACCGTATAGTTATGCCGCAGTCGGCCGGCACCGGCAAAACGTCACCCCGCCCCCATTAGCGTATCGACGGCGTGCAAAATACAAATATTTTTGCCCCCCTTATATTGTTCAGTGTTGAATGTATCGCCAGATATACTAACTGTGTACATTCAAGTATTTGTATTTGTAGGCTGGGGCTTTAGCGGTATGCGTACGCGGCCGGCCACTATAGCTATACTATAGCTATACTATAGTGTACTAGATATCACTGTGTGTATCTAGAGAATGTTTTCCTAGGCCGGCCGAGACCGGAAAAGAGCTAGACATTATCGCCCCCCCCCCCCATTAGAGGGGGCAGAAAGTCGCTCAAATTACCTAAAATTTTTTTTACTGTAGGTTCGTTATGTTTCTGTCTCCTCTCTCTCTCTCGCTGCCGTTTTGGTCTTTCGCTAGACTGCGGTTTCATTCGGCCGCTCGCCATCTTCAGTAGCGCCCTGTGTGTCAGTAGTCACTGTTGGGGCACTTTGGATGTTTTTCAGGGGGCATCCTCACTGCACTGCACTGCACTGTCACTTTCACATGTACATGTGAAAGTGACAGTGACAATGACACAGGGCGCTACTGAAGATGGCGAGCGGCCGAATGAAACCGCAGTCTACAAAGACCAAACCGGCAGCGAGAGAGGAGACAGAAACATAACGAAGCTACAAAACAAACAATTTGTCATTTCCGACCTAGAAGCTTGAAAACAGGAAACTGCGAGAGTCCGGAAACTCTAATTCTGGGATTTTTATTTGGGCCAGTTTTCAGATGGGAGAAATTGAGTCGACGATGAAATCCGGATATAAATATCGGGGCCAATTCCAAATACCGGCGCCACAACAACAACAACAACTACAACAGTCGACAACGTAAGTTGACGTTGGAGGTACAATCAACGACCTAAACCGGCTTCCAAGTTCGATAATTTATAATAGAACACTGTAAGTTCGTGATGTTTCTGTCTCATCTCTCTCGCCGCTAGTTTGGTCTTTCGCCAGACTGCGGTTTGTCGGCCGTTCGCCATCTTCAGTAGCGCCCTGTATCACGGTACACATGCAGTGTCACTTTCGTGTACTGACGAAAGTGAATTCTTCAATGTTCAACACATGTACGTGAAAGTGCCACAACAACAGTGACTACTGACTGACTGACTGACACAGGGCGCTACTGAAGACGGCGAGCGGCCGCAGTCTGGCGAAAGGCCCCAAAACCGTCCACTTCGCCAAACCCCCCGCGGACCACAAAACAGCGATATCAAATTATTATAAATAGAACTTTGTCCATACTAAAACCGCGGCCGATTCGTGGAAACCTTCACGAATTATTGCGTTTCGCCGCGTCGAACTGGGGGGGGGGGGGCCAATCGGTGGTAATTCGAAAATTGGGGCGAGAAAATGTCCGCTGGGAATTGAACTTTGACCGAAATGAACGCGTTTGTCTGCAATCGGTGAATGGGCAGGACGAGATGATTTGTCCAACAACAGACTTATTGTACCCGATAACAGTTAACAGTTAACAGTTAACAGTTTCTTATTCTATTCCCGAGTCCGTCTTGTGTCTTATTATTATTTTTGCTAAAACCAAATTGACGGATACAAATATATGATATATTTGTACGGCCGCATTCTCCTCCTCATTATTTGAACTATAAGCGCTATACTCTAATAACTACGATATAATACTAAAATGTTGGGGGCGGGGCGCCGACTGTTGTTTTGACCGGCGTTTCTTTCATTTGACTGACAACCCACCGCCACACAACACACACTGATAACGCTTATCACCACCCCCACCCCTCCCAACCCAATAACGGGTGAGGAGGTTGATAAGAATAATCACTCCCCCGCCCCCTGCCCTGCCCCTCTCAGCCAACAACAAAACAATGTTAATAAGGGACGATGTGTGAAAACAATTGAACAATGGCGAATAGCCGAATTTTTCAGTTTCCAGAGAGGCGGCGGCGGCGGCGCCTCATCATGGATTAGTTAAGAGTTAAATTCGATAATTTATAATAGAACACTGTAGGTTCAGTGATGTTTCTGTCTCCTCTCTCGCCGCTCTAGTTTGGTCTTTCGCCAGACCGCGGTTTGTCGAGCCGTGCCGTTACTTCAGTAGCGCCCTGTGTGTCAGTAGTCACTTTCATGTACATGTGAAAGTGACGAGTGTGACAGAGCAGTGCAGTGAAGATGCCGACACGAACATCAAAGTGCCACAACAGTGACTACTGGCTGACACGCAGGGCGCTACTGAAGACGGGGCGAGCAGCCGCTTTGGGTCTAGCAAAGACCAAAAATAACGGAGTGAGGAGGTTGATAAGAATCACTCCCCTCCTCCCTGCCCTGCCCCTGCCCCTCTCAGCCAACAACAAAACAATGTTAATAAGGGACGATGTGTGAAAACAATGTTGAACAATGGCGAATAGCCGAATTTTTCAGTTTCAGAGAGAGAGAGCGGCGGTCATCCGCCTCATCATGGATTAGTTCAGTTCACGACTATAGTATTCAGGGCAGAATTTTGTTATAGGCCGGAACAGAAATGAGGAAAAAAATAAGCTTTTTCCCCGTTTTGGGGTGGGGTGGGGGCGCCTTTTCCTCTTCGATATATTATCTAATAGCTGATATATAACTGCACAAATGGACAAACGGATTGTTAACCAATACTGGCGAAACTACGATTGTATTAATTGCGAATACTGAAATCGGAGAATAACAATTATATCCTCCTCCTCCTCCTCCTCCTCCTCCGGTTGTAAGTACTAAGTTCTAATACCATTCCGTAGATATCTACCTAATTTCAACTTTAATCGTCGACTGGTTTTAAAAACTTTACGTCAGCTACCCGCTTGGGTGAAATAGTTGAAGAGAATTCAGCCGGTGAAATGGCGGCTGAAATGAGTTTTTCTTTAAAACGGCGGGCAGAAAATGAAAATGGGGTCGAACGGTAAAGCCTAAACTCTAATGGCTCGTCATCACAATTTTATTCCATTAAACTACATATATGCATCGAGGCCAATATCGGTCTTATGGATATTATACATCGGTCTTGAATATTCGACAATTTTATATCGTAATCGGGAAAATATAAGATAAAAACCGAGAACTTAAGCTATAATCCTCCGGTCCAACACAACTGGCAAAAATAGTAGATTTTCCTGTAGAAAGTTTTTATTTTAGCCCCCTCCACCCGGGGGGTAATAACAGATCTGTTACTATCTGAAACGACAGATTGGGCCCCGAAAAGAAAATTCCGGTAGATATTATTTCCTCTAATAGATAGATTTTCAACCCCAACCCCCCAACCCCAAATAAACTTTCGTATTACGGTGGCGTTCAACCGAAACCGTCTACCTTCGGGGGGAGAGTCGATTAATTAGGCGGGGTCAAAAACACCCCCCCACCCACCACCAACCCCACCCAAAGACAAGACCAAACGGAATATAGAAGAGTGCGTAATTCGAAAGACTTTTAATATTTAGAAGGGGACGTAATTTTTACACCGTCGTGAATGTAATTACCAACTATTTGGCGGTATTTCTCAACTCGTCCCCAACTGTGGGGGCGAACCAAAATTGTAAAATAACCGGTTGTGTGTTCTATTCACACAACAATTCGGCAATAGAAAAAAAAATCCAGTCCGAACGGCACAACTTGTCGTAATATATATATGGCC